>BQNB010045828.1:0-39460 GCA_026074375.1 Tanacetum coccineum | reverse complement strand
GAAATTCACACAACAAGCTCTTTATAGTCTATTTTCAATTTGTCAAAGCTTATTTTTGCATTTGTAGCTTAATTTTCATCTGTTTTTTAGCTGCAAATCATAGTTTTTTTCATTTGACAAAGTTTTAAAAATTTACATTTTAACCTGCATCAGTCATTTTCAATAAGCTTTTTCTTAGCTTAACTGAGTTTCAAAATGTTTTTTAAAAGCTTTTCTAAACAGTCTTTCATCTCTACTTTTTATAAGTACAAGTCTTTTAGTCATAAGGTTCCATTAAGGAGCTTATTCATAAGCTTAAAGTCTGCCAAGTGTCCCTTTTGGTTTGTAGTTTTTCATTAAAAAGCTGTTTGGATTTTTAGCTTTATTCTTGTTTCCTTTGGCTTATCACTTGCTTAATCTGCTTATTAGATTAGACTTAGATAGCTAGTAGCTTTTAGTTCATAAATTTCAGCTTATTGTTAGCTTTTTGAGTTGTCAGTTTTAGATAAAAAGCCAAAAAGTAAAAAAATTAGTTAAGTGTTTTTCTTGATTTAAAAAGCCTTTTTCAGCTTATTTTTCAGTTGTCATAAAAGTAGTTTTCACAAAAGTTGTTAGTTTCTAGCTTATTTACATCTTTGTTTTTAAACTTTTTCAAAATAAAAAAAATTGCAAAAAAGAAAGGGTCAAGGACTCGAACCCTGGACCTCTCCCTTAAACACACACATACTTACCAGTTTGCTACATTAGCTCATCCGTTAGGATCTCCCTTTAGTTAATTTTTATACACGTTTCACCCTTTTAATTTAATAAGATGTTTTTGCTTATTACACAGCTTATTCAATAAGTTGTGTTACAAATTATATTTTTCTTAGATTCTTCACTATTCAAACTACTTTTCATAATTTTTTCAGAATTTTTATAAAACGTTTAGTATTTTTTATATTTAATTTTCTTTAAAATCGTTTTTAATTCATAAAAAATTATTAAAAAGTCAAAAAAATAAAATTCTTTTTTAGAAAATTTTCTTTTATCATATAGATTCTAGGAAAATTAGTTTTGCTTCCGTAGGGTTTAAATTGTAAAATTTCATTTTTTAAGTTCACATTTTTCGTGTTTTTAAGCTCAATTCAACTCCGTTTTTGTTCTAGTTTTCTTTAAACTTTCTTTTTAGTCAATTAGGGTTAATTAAAAGTGAAAATTTTATTTTAGGATTATTTTTGGAAATTTAAGGTTTTTAGGTCCCGTTTTGCGTTTTTAGTTAAAGTTTAATTTCCCGTTATTAAAGTTAAGTTTAATTGTCCTTTAATTTGCTCACTTTTAGGATTTTAGAAAACAAATCATCTTCGAGCCAATTCAAATCATTATCCAAATAACAAACGTGGTCTCAATTTCATAAATCTTTGGGAAAACGACCCGGTAATCACTTACCGGTTAAAACGAATAATATTTTTGTGTAGAAATTGCTTCTAATCTTTGTCCTCAAGGATTTTTAGTAATTTTCTTTATACTTATATATTATACGTATATTATATATTGATTTTCAACGATCAGTAATTTATAATGCTTTGCCACGTAAAGAATACGAAAGAATTTTTATGTGTCAAACCGCAAAAGAAATTTGAAATACTTTATTAATCACCCATCAAGGTAATGATCAAGTCAAAGCTAACAAAATAGATCTTCTTGTTCAACAATATGAACAATTTACGATTCCGGAAGAGGAATCAATATATAATGCCTTTGCTAAATTTAACACTATTATTACTAGTCTAAAAGTACTTGATGAAGGTTTTTCTAGCAAGAATTGTGTTAGGAAGTTTCTTAGGGTATTACATCCAAAATGGCGCGCGAAAGTCACGGCGATTAAAAGAAACAAATAATCTAACACCTTAACTCTGACGTACTATTGAAACTTAAAAGTTTATGAAGAAGTAATAAAGAAAGATTTCGAAACGGTCAAAGGCAAGAAAGAAAAAAGTAGATCTCTTGTATTAAAGGTGAAAAGGAAAGTAAGTGATGAAGATAGCTCAAGCTGTAACAACTGAGAATTTTCGGAATTTTAAAGGACGATTTTAACCTTTGACTTTTCACGTCCGATTTGACTTTTTTGACTTTTGGTCATTTATTGTCGAATAAAAGCAATTATCGTGTGGCCGGAAAAAGTTTCGGAACGTATTTCAAATAATAAATCATATTTATTAATATATTTCTCAAGTGGAAGTTATTTTTAACTTATTTGGCTCGAAAACGAAAAAGATATATGTTATCTATAAGCTGACGTATTGAAAACGAACCACTAAATCGCATTATCACAACTCGGGCTCTAAAGCAATTTGATGTAAAACGACGTTCCTGACAACTTTTTAGTTTTGACCGAGACCCGAAAACAATCAGAAGGTGACTGAAATGCCCTCGCAAAAATTTTGAACACAACGCATACCGACCTAAAATAATTAAATTTATATTTAATTATCATAATTTATTAAATAAAAATATTTAATAAATTAATTATCTTGTTAATCGAGAACGTTTGTTAAAAACGCAATTATTAAAGTTAAAATTCGTTTTACGGATAAAGTTTATCAGAAAAATATATAAATAAATAACAAACGTTTTAAATAAATTTTGTAAAACAATTGTGAAAACTAGTCGTGTAAATACTCATTTTTATCAGAAAAATGATTTAGAAAACAATGGCACAAGTTTCGTGCGTTGAATCATCCATTACGTGGCCTAAACGAGTCCCGAACCAATAATTATCAAAACTATAATAAAAACTTACACTTTTAACCCCATACTATTTGAACTTGTCACAATTAATTATATATATATATATAATTTCTTTTACATTTCATTTCATTTTTTTCATATATACACACATACTCCTCACTTTCCCTCTCAATCCGGCAGCCTCTCCCCCTCCGCGGGATTCCGGCCACCGCCACCACGCCGCCGCCGGAAAACTTTTTCGACGGACTTTTCCGACCGAATCCAAAAAGGCTCCTCATCGTCCGATCTATCCAACCACTATCAACCCCCGTCGTCCACTCGCCACTGCCACCTCCTCCGCCATCAGCACACACTACCACCCAACACCATGGTGCTATCTGTACCTATAATAACCTACGGGGAGATTGAGGAAATACATAACAACCCCAAAGGGGACCTTAAGGATTGAATTTAAAACACCTCGAGGAGCTTTCGGGTTGGGATTAACAAACACGTGTTGTAGCGATTTGCAGGTCGAACACCGCCTACGGCTGGGGGTGACGGTATATGTGTTAAACACCAAAGTGGTGCGCGTGATTGTTGGTTAAGCAGCCGTGGGGTGCGTCGGTTCGGTATGAAACGAAAGGTGTGTTGTGTTTAATGGCAGCACACGAGGGTGCGTTTGTTTTACAAAACCACCAGTCAAGGTGCTTATCGTTTTTTACTAAGCAACCGAAAAGGGAGTTGATTCCGTGGTGGAACCACCACATATATAGGGTGCTTTGTTTCGGTTATAAAACCGCCACGGGGTCCGTTTGGTATTTAATCTGTCACGGAGAAGGTGTGGTCGGGTATCGGGTCAGCCACCGATTATAGGTGCGTTTGGCCTGTGACAGTCCCCGAAACGGGTGCGTTTGAATATTAACAGCAGTGGGGTGTTTGTTTTTGTTATTACAAGATTAGGGAGCGTTTGGTTCCAGTTATAAAACCACGCAGCGGGTGCGTTTTGGTTTGACATTAAGCCCCAAGGGTGCGTTTGGATTAACAGAAAACAGGATTTTAAGTGTGTGTGGTTAAGCATAGTAACAGACAAGGGTGCGTTTGGTTTCTGCGGAAAGCAATAAGGTGCTTTTGGTTGGACTGTTTTAACAGAAGGGTGTGTTTGGGGTTGGCTGGATTACAGCATCAAGGGTCGTGGATGGTAGAAACTCGCACAAGGGTGCTCTGGTAAATATAAATCAACATAATAAAAGATTGCATTAAGATTTATATATATTAAAAAACGAAAAATTTTAGTGGTTAAAAATGGTTAAATAAATACTATGTTTATTAGTTTGTGAGTTTAGATATAATAACGTGAATATATATATGATATATCTGAAACAAGCGGGAGTTGGAAAAATGGAAACCCGAATAAATTGCAACATATATTGAATAAGGGAAAACATTAAGCTTTACGAATATGGAAAACATTAAGTTTTATGAATGTGGGAAATGTTTTAAAACGGAAAGTTATGACGAAATTTGTATTAATTTTAAATGTTATAGCACTGACATTAATAAAACTTATATTATTTTAGAAATGGATAAAGGGGACCAAGTTATATTTTAAAAAGATACATTAACTTGTATTATACAATAACCCGACCAATGAACGAAAACTATACTTTTACATCGAGGCAACTGTTTTAGACACAATCTATCGTAGAAACGAAATATAATTTATAAAATATTATTTTATATTTTATAATGGTTATAAAAGTAACAAAACATCGGTTGATTTAAATCATAACGTTAAGACATGTGTCTACTTTTATTCAAAGTCTTCTTTAATTAACTGAATTGGTGGTTCAAACTAATTGAGGTTAATATTTACACCCACATATTATATAATACTAGACAAAAATATTATATATTTTTTTCATTAAACTTCGGATTCTTTTTATTGTTATATAACTCACGTAACGAGTTAATATAAGGGTTTATTTTGAATGATATATAAAGAATATATTACATACTTTGCGTTTACTTTCGATTTATTTTATTTAACCAACCACCAAACCATTACAACTTAAATCTAAATCTTTTATCAACGTGTCGCGTTGACATAACTACCCATCGGGAAACCCAAATTCATTTTACCTATGCTATGGGTCAGTAACCGTTAAGTAAGCTGCAACTTCTTGATCGAGCGGCTTCGTCTTCCGTTCGTGTTGTGCATATTAGATGCCTATCCGTCAATCGTTCTACAACATCAATGTGAGTTTATAGCCCCACGTTTTACATGTTTTACATATATTTTTGGGATGAGAACATGCTTGTTTACAAATGCATTTACATGATTGTTTACAAATTGGTTTACATACTCATTTACATAGCTCGCTATGTGATACATTACTTGACTTCATTTTTGGTCACGAATGCATATTTTACTTTTGAAAAAGGATTGACGGATTAGCTTAAAGCGGATGAAGCTGGATGAGAAAGAACGATACTGCCCGGGTGTTCTTAGGAGAGGACACCGTAACGGGAGTACATATTTTTACTTTACTGCCCGAGTGTTCTTGGAGGTAACACCGGTAACGGGAGTACATATTTTTACTTTACTGCCCGGGTGTTCTTGGAGGGGACACCGGTAACGGGAGTATATATTCTTTAAATCACTGCCCTGGTGTTCTTGGAGGGGACACCTGTGATGGGTATATACAAGTCTACGTCACAGCGTCATGAACTGTAAATCACTTGGAGGGTGAGCGTGAATGTTATGAAATAGATCTATTCGGGTGTGGATCCCTGTTCGGGTGATTAGCCGTATCGCTGGTAAGAAACTTTATAGCCGTGATGTCCCAGCAATATATAAACTAGATCTATCGGGAATGACATCCCCTGTTCGGTGATTAGCTATCACTAGTCAACGAACGTTAAAACATGGACGATTACGATTGGTTGGGACTACATTGCCCCAACAAATACACAATGATATTACTATATCTTGGTGCATCGGAATTCATAATTAGAGTAATCGTAATCATTGTTTTATACTCACATGGATATTTACTGTGCCTTGAATAAAGTGGCAATACATACTTGAAACTTTTGGTGACATTAAATTGGTCATGCATTCTTTATAAATCTTTGGGATAAGATTGGTACTTTTGGTGACATAAAATGTGTCGTGCATTCTTTATAAATCTTTGGGATTTTTACATGGTACTGTGATGACACAGTGGACAAATACATTCATTTGAAACTTACATTTATATTTAAACTAACCTATGAACTCACCAACTTTATGTTGACCGTTTTAAGCATGTTTTTCTCAGGTGATATAGATACTTGGCTTACTTGAAGTGCATTGGAGTCTTTACATTCAAGTTTTTCATGGTGATGCAATTATGTTAAAAAAAAAAACAAAGTACCACAAAATGTATATCAATTTCAAGGAAATCAACGAGATTATTTTTCAAACGACACATTTAGAGGTCGTTCTCTTGTATCTAGCGCTGTGTATTATGAAGTAACTCCCCCGGACATACTTCCGCTGCGACACGCATTTTTGGGGGTGTTACAGATTGGTATCAGAGCACTGGTTATAGAGAACTAGGTTGCATATTTTACCCTAGACTATAACCGTTTTCACAAACATTGCATCACATCAAACATTTTCAAAGTGCATACACGCTACTTGCTTATGTGCTTACATTACGTGCTGCATTAAGTGCTTACGTGACATACATATATATAATATATATATATATATGCTTGCATTCCTTTCGCGTATATCGTACGCTTATTTATATAAGAGTTATTATATAAATACCAGAATATTTTTAAGACATTGTGGGTTGCACAATGGTCTCATTCTACTCGTCAGACATTGTGAGTTGCGCAATGGTCTCACTTCGTTCTCAGACATTGTAAGTTAAACAATGGTCTTTAAGAATATTATTTTTCTTCATAGCTTTATACAATATCGTATTACGTGGAGACCATCATAAATTTTTGTTTACATGGAATTATGTATGAATCTAAGTATTACAAGTCTTGTATGGGCGGGACTTGTAATATGAGGATTGATATGATAATTGCTATGTTAACAAAGCCCGTCACAGTTCTGTTTACATAGGATTATGTATGAATCTAAGTATTTACACTTCCTTGTATGGGCGGAACTGTAAATGGAGGATTATATGATAATTGCTATTTGACTGGGGTGGAATTTTCATCGAGACTTTACTGATTACTCTAACCGTGGTACTCAATTAACGATCTTGAAAACTATGTGATTTCCCTGATAGTTTTACTCCCCGTCTTCGAAGACGAGTTTGGAACACTCGTCCCATACTCATTAGAGCACATGCATCGTCATGTCATCCATCACCTTGAAGGTTATGTGAGTACGCGTATTGCATCAGAAATTATTAAGTAGGATGATTTATAATCTCTTTATTTGAAAGGATTGGGACGCCTCTTCATTTAAATAAATAAATTGTAAATCACCGAACCATAAGTTTATCAATTCATTATTTACATAAATTGGGACGCTTCTTTATGCAAATAATGAATTATAAATGAGTGGGCTTAATGGTATCCGATATGAGACGAGTATGAACTTGAACTCGATAATCACCGGAATTCGTTAGAAGGGTTTAGAAGCACAATCGTGCCTTACCACTCAGCAGAATCTTAAGACCTCGCTTGGGACTACCTTATCTCATTCTTGAGTTATTACTCTTGCCGTTGCCAATCCTCGCAATCATGAACTCTTCGTGGAACTAACAGACTTATTACACACTTGAGCTAATGGAGCTGATTCATCGAAACCCAACAAGACTACTTAGTACAATAAACCGTCGTCCATCGCATAAGCTCTACTCGGAGCGAGCTCCTCTTCAATATTGAACTTTATTATGGGGATATTGTTTCTCCGGGGGTCCTTACCCTCTGCATCTCATCACCGTTTGTTATAGTTATCATCGTTATAGTTGCCGTGGTTGGGTCCTGGAGCGGTCCCGACTGATACAACTTTAGCCAATAGGTAATGCAACCCCACCTTAAACGAGATAAACACCTATCGACGAAACAGATAGTTGGACTATTCATTTCGGGCCACTAGTAGGAAGACTTAGGTCGCGATACATTCTAGTACTGCCAAGTAAGTTGGGTACTTACATCCATAAGCCACGTTGATGTGAATCATCGAACATTACAGATAGTAGAAACGAGACTCCGTCCTCGGACATTTAGAAACTTATACAAACATACTCACGCGACTACACCTTCTTCTTGAGGTTTTCACTATAATGAGACTTTCCCTATAACGCGGTTATACCAGTCATAAGATCTGTAATGATATATTTTGAGATACCCATTTTGATGGATTAAATATCCTGGACAAACCTAGCCAAATTTTTTGGTAGATTGAGAAGTGTAGAAACACCGAATTTTGCTGAATAAAGTTATCAGCGTCCAGTTTAGAACGAGTTATCAAACCTTAAGTCTTTTCTTGGTCACACAATCGGATAACACGAATTTAATCTCGGGACGAGATTTCTTTAAGGGGTAGGTACTGTAACAACTGAGAATTTTCAGAATTTTAAAGGACTATTTTAACCTTTGACTTTTCAGGTCCGATTTGACTTTTTTTTTACTTTTGGTCATTTATTGTCTAATAAAAGCAATTACCGCGTGGCCGGAAAAAGTTTCGGAACGTATTTCAAATAATAAATCATATTTATTAATATATTTCTCAAGTGGAAGTTATTTTTAACTTATTTGGCTCGAAAACGAAAAAGATATATGTTATTTATAAGCTGACGTATTGAAAACGAACCACTAAATCGCATTTTCACAACTCGGGCTCTAAAGCAATTTGATGTAAAACGACGTTCCTGTCAACTTTTTAGTTTTGACCGAGATCCGAAAACAATTAGAAGGTGACTGAAATGCCCTCGCAAAAATTTAGAACACAACGCGTACCGACCCAAAATAATTAAATTTATATTTAATTGTCATAATTTATTAAATAAAAATATTTAATAAATTAATTATCTTGTTAATCGAAAACGTTTGTTAAAAACGCAATTATTAAAGTTAAAATTCGTTTTACGAATAAAGTTTATCAGAAAAATATATAAATAAATAACAAACGTTTTAAATAAATTTTGTAAAACAATTGTGAAAAGTAGTCGTGTAAATACTCATTTTTATCAGAAAAATGATTTGGAAAACAATGGCGCAAGTTTCGTGTGTTGAATCATCCGTTAAGTCATTCAAACGAGTCCCGAACCAATACTTATCAAAACTATAACAAAAACTTACACTTTTAACCCCATACTATTTGAACTTGTCTCAATTAATTATATATATATAATTTCTTTTACATTTCATTTCATTTTTTTTCATATATACACACATACTCCTCTCTCTCCCTCTCAATCCGGCAGCCCCTCCCCCACCGCCGGTTTCTGGCCACCGCCACCACGCCACCGCCGGAAAACTTTTCCGGCGGACTTTTCCGGCCGAATCCAAAAAGGCTCCTCATCGTCCGATCTATCCAACCCACTATCTCACTCGCCGTCACTCGCCACTCCACCTCCGCCGCCATCACCACGACCACGCCACCACCAGGGTGCGTTCGGTCCTTATTTAACTAGGGGGTGCGTGTGGTTTAATAACAACAACAAAGGGGTCCGTTTGGTTGGCTTTGATAAGCACCTAGAGGGTGCGTTCGGGTTGGGTTTAACAACCACGAGGGTGCGTTTGGCTGTCGTACACAACCAAGGGAAGGGGGTGTCGGGTTGGTGGTAAGCACCAAAGGGTGCGTTGGGTTGTGGGTTAACAGCCGTTGGGGCGTCGGGTTCGATTGAAATGAAAGGGTGCGTTGGGTTTAATGGCAGCACCATGAGGGTGCGGTTGGTTTTACAAACCACCAGTCAGAGTGCGTTCGGTTTTATAAGCAACCCGAAAAGGGTGTTGTTTCGGTGGCGAACCTCCACAGGTAGGGTGCGTCTGGTTTCAGTTATAAAAACCACACCGGGGTCTGTTTGGTTTTTTTGTCACCGAAAAGGGTGCGGTCGGGTTCGGGTTAGCCACCGATTATGGTGCGTTTGGCTTTGACAGCCCCGAAAAGGGTGCGTTTGGAATATTAACAGCAGTTAGGGGTGTTTGTTTTTGGTTATTAACAAGATTAGGGTGCGTTTGGTTCGGTTATAAAAACCACGCAGCGGGTGCGTTTGGTTTGACATTAAGCACCAAGGGTGCGTTTGGTTTAACGGAAAACGGATTAGGGTGCGTGTGGTTTAGCATAGAACAGACAAGGGTGCGTTTGGTTTAGCGGAAAGCAATAAGGGTGCGTTTGGTTGGCTGTTTAACAGCAAGGGTGTGTTTGGTTGGCTGTGATACAGCATCAAGGGTGCGTTTGGTTGGTAGAATCCGCACAAGGGTGCGTCTGGTAAATACAAATCAAATAATAAAAGGCATTAAGATTTTATATATATTAAAATCGGATAAATTGGTGGTAAAATGGTTAAATAAATACTATGTTTATTAGTTTGTGAGTTTAGATATAATAACGTGAATATATATATGATATATCTGAAACAAGCGGGAGTTGGAAAAAAATGGAAACCCGAATAAATTGCAACATATATTGAATAAGGGAAAACATTAAGCTTTACGAATATGGAAAACATTAAGTTTTATGAATGTGGGAAACGTTTTGAAAACGGGAAAGTCATGACGAAATTTGTATAAATTTATATGTTTAGCAATGATTTAATAAAGCTTATATTATTTTAGAAACGGATAAAGGGGACCAAGTTATATTTTAAAAAGATACATTAACTTGTATTATACAATAACCCGACCAATGAACGAAAACTATACTTTTACATCGAGGCAACTGTTTTAGACACAATCTATCGTAGAAACGAAATATAATTTATAAAATATTATTTTATATTTTATAATTGGTTATAAACTGTTACAAACATCGGTTGTTTAATTCATAACGTTAAGACATTTGTCTACTTTTATTCAAAGTCTTTTTATTAACTGAATTGGTGTCAAACTAATTGGGTTAATTATTTACACCCACTTATTATATAATACTTGCAAAATATTATATACTTTTCATTAATCTTCGGATTGTTTTTATTTGTTATATAACTCACGGTACGAGTTATATAAGGGTTTATTTTTATATGTAATATATAAAGAATATATTACACACGTTGCGTTACTTTTCAAATTATTTATTTAACCAACCACCAAACCATTACAACTTTAAATCTAAATCTTTTATCAACGTGTCGCGTTGACATAGCTATCCATCGGGAAACCCAAATTCATTATCCTAGGCTAGTGGGTCTTAACCGTCAAGTTAAGCTGCAACTTCTTGATCGAGCCGTTTCGTCTTCCGTTCGTGTTGTGCATATTAGATGCCTATCTGTCAATCGTTCTTCATCATCAATGTGAGTTTATAGCCCCATGTTTTACATGTTTTACATATATTTTTGGGGTGAGAACATGCTTGTTTACAAATGCATTTACATGATTGTTTACAAATTGGTTTACATACTCATTTACATAGCTCGCTATGGGATACATTACTTGACTTCATTTTTGGTCACGAATGCATATTTTACTTTTGAAAAAGGATTACGGATTAGCTTAAGCGGATTGAACTGATGACAAAAACGGTACTGCCCGGGTGTTCTTGGAGGGGACACCGGTAACGGGAGTACATATTTTTACTTTACTGCCCGGGTGTTCTTGGAGGGGACACCGGTAACGGGAGTATATATTCTTTACTTTTATGCTCGGTGTCATGGAGGGGACGTCCAGTAAAGAGAGTATATATTCTTTAAATCACTGCCCGGGTGTTCTTGGAGGGGACACCTGTGATGGGTATATACAAGTCTACGTCACAGCGTCATGAACTGTAAATCACTTGGAGGGTGAGCGCGAATGTTATGAAATAGATCTATTCGGGTGTGGATCCCTGTTCGGGTGATTAGCTATCGCCGGTAACGAACGTTATAGCGTGATGTCCACGCGAATGATATAAAATAGATCTATTCGGGATTGACAATCCCCGTTCGGGTGATTAGCTATCACTAGGTAAACGAACGTTATAACATGTCGGATTACGATTGGTTGGGACTACAGGGCCCCCAACAAATACACATGAATTATTACTGTTATATTGGTGCATCGGTTTCATGAACTTAGAGTAATTGTAATCATTGTTTTATACTCACATGGATATTTACTGTGCCTTGAATAAAGTGGCAATACATACTTGAAACATTTTGGTGACATTAAATTGGTCATGCATTCTTTATAAATCTTTGGGATAAGATTGGTACTTTTGGTGACATAAAATGTGTCGTGCATTCTTTATAAATCTTTGGGATTTTTACATGGTACTGTGATGACACAGTGAACAAATACATTCATTTGAAACTTACATTTATATTTAAACTAACCTATGAACTCACCAACTTTATGTTGACCGTTTTAAGCATGTTTTTCTCAGGTAATATAGATACTTGGCTTACTTGAAGTGCATTGGAGTCTTACATTCAAGTTTTTCATGGTGATGCAATTATGGGACAAATGTTATATCAATTTCAAGGAAATCAACGAGATTATTTTTCAAACGACACATTTAGAGGTCGTTCTATTGTATCTAGCGCTGTGTATTATGAAGTAACTCCCCCAGACATACTTCCGCTGCGACATGCATTTTTGGGGGTGTTACACAAGCTCTGATAGTGAAGACGAAGAGTATGCTATGGCCATAAAGGAATTCAAGAAATTCATCAAGAGATGAGGAAGATTTGTAAGACAACCACGAGGCAATAGAAAAACATTCCAAAGAAGTAGAAATGATGGTTATGGTAAAAGTGAAAGAAAATGTTTTAGATGCGGTGATCGAAATCACCTCATTGGAGAATGTTCAAAGCCGCCAAAGAACAACGATCAAAGAGCATTTATTGGAGGAGCATGGAGTGACAATGGAGAAGATGAAGTGGAAAAGACTAAAGATGAAACTTGTCTTGTAGCTCAAGCGCCCGATGAAATATGCCTAGGAATAAACTTGGAACCCGATGAGTGGATTAAAGATAGTGGATGCTCAAAACACATGACCGGTAATCGAAATTTATTTCTTCATACAAATCATACAACGGAGGAAACGTAATCTTTGGGAGCAACTTGCGTGGTAAAATCATAGGCAAAGGTACGATTTCTCAAGACTCCCTAATAATTGAAAATGTTGAGCACGTAGATAACTTAACATATAACTTGCTTAGTGTAGGTCAAATATGTGATAACAAATGCAAAGTAATATTTACCGAACACGATAGCGAAATAATCAAAGACGAAAAGGTTATAGGTAAAGGAATTAGGAAAGGAGGAATATATGTAATGAAACTAGGAAATAAACCGAAAGACAAAATATGCCTTGCAACATTGGACGAAAACTCCACACTATGGCATAGGAGATTAGGTCACGCTAATATGCAATTAATTCAATCATTAGCATCTAAAGAATTAGTTAGAAACCTACCCAAACTAAAATATGACCGACATTTTTATGATGCTTGCAAAATTAGAAAACAAGCTCATGCGAGTCACAAGGCTAAAAATATAGTTTCAACAACTAGATGCTTAGAACTACTTCACATGGATTTGTTTGGCCCCTCCGCCATATAAAGTTATGGAGGAAATTGTTATACCTTAGTAATTGTAGATGACTATTCTCGATTCACATGGACTAGATTTTTAGCAAATAAAACCGAAGCCTTCGAAAAATTCAAAATATTTAGCAAAATGATCCAAAACAAATTAGGATGTTCCATTGTATCAATTAGAATGGATCATGGTCGGGAATTTGATAATGAAGTACAATTCAGAAACTATTGTGATTTAAATGGGATATCTCATAATTTTTCCGCTCCTCGTACTCCACAATCAAATGGGGTAGTAGAAAGAAAAAATCACACTCTACAAGAAATGAGTAGAACCATGTTAAACGAACAATCCATTCCTCAAAAATTTTGGTGTAATGCGGTCGATACGTCAACCTATATAATTAATAGAGTTTCCATTAGACGTATTTTAGGAAAAACTCCATACGAGTTGTTAAGAGGTAGGAAACCAAACCTTAACTATTTTAGAGTATTCGGAAGTAAATGTTTTATTCTTAATACAAAAGATTACCTCACCAAGTTCGACCCAAAGTCATACAAAGGTGTCTTCCTAGGATATTCGCAAAATAGTAAAGCTTACATAATACTTAACAAACAAACAATGAAAGTTGAAGAGTCGTTGAATGTAACTTTCGATGAAACTCCTCCCCCGCCTAAAACATCACCATTGGAAGATGATGAGTTAGTCGAAGAAGAAGCTATTGAGGTTAGTAAAACAAAACCCATAGGCAATGATCTTGAAGACATCTCATTAGAAAATAATCAAATTGTAAATATTAAAGAATCCAAAACTCATCCCCTAGAAAACATTATTGGTAATCTAAATCAAAGAACTCTTAGGTCGCAAGCTCAAGACAAAAGCAATTTCTTTTGCTTTATTTCAACAATAGAACCTAAAAATATAAATGAGGCATTAAAAGATGAAAATTAGGTAATGGCCATGCACGATAACCTAAACCAATTTAAAACAAATGATGTTTTAGAACTAGTCCCAAATCCTATGGATATGACCATCATAGGAACAAAATGGGTATATAGAAATAAACTCGATGAAAATGGCGTAGTAACTAGAAACAAAGCTAGGTTAGTTACCCAAGGTTATAATCAACAAGAAGGAATTGATTATGACGAAACATATGTACCTGTAGCTAGACTAGAATCCATAAGAATACTTTTAGCTTATGCTTGCGCACTAGACTTTAAGTTATACCAAATGGATGTGAAGAGTGCATTCCTTAACGGTTTTATTAATGAGGAGGTTTATGTGGCACAACCTTCGGGATTCATTGACTTCGCAAAACCTAATTATGTCTATAGACTTAAAAAAGCTCTTTATGGTCTAAAACAAGCCCCAAAAGCTTGGTATGATCAATAAAAAGCCTTTCTTATTAAACACGATTACTCTATGGGAATGGTAGATAACACACTCTTCACTAAAAGGAAAGACTCCAACCTCATTATAGTCCAAATATATGTTGATGACATTATATTCGGATCAACTTGTCAAGAAATGTGTGATGACTTCGCCAAGATCATGCATGATGAGTTTGAAATGAGTATAATGGAGGAACTAATTTTTTTCTTAGGATTATAAATAAAACAATTAGATGATGGAATATTTTTTAATCAATCAAAATATATTAAGGAAATGCTTAAGAAATTTGGACTAGAAGACTCTAAGCTAATAAAAACCCCTATGTCTACGGAAGCCAACCTCACGAGAGACGAAGAAGGTGAGTCCGTAGATAATACCAAATATAGAGGCATGATAGGTAGTTTATTATACTTAACGACAAGTAGACCCGATATCATGGTTATTGTTTGCCTTTGTGCAAGCTTTCAAGAGGATCCCAAAACCTCTCACCTAAAAGCGGTTAAGCGTATCTTCCGATACATTAAAGGCACTACACATTTAGGATTATGGTATCCTAAGGGATCCGACATAGAAACAATAGTGTATGCGGATTCGGATCATGCGGGAGATTACGTAGATCGCAAGAGCACTAGTGTGCCTAAAATCTTGGTTTTCGAAGAAGCAAACCGCTCTTGCCATCTCCACAACCGAAGCGGAATATGTATGCGCCAGAAAGGCATGTCAACAAGCTCTATGGATGAAACAAGCTCTCATAGACTATGTCGTTAGGTTAGACGACATTCCAATAATGTGTGATAACAAAGGGGCTATAGACTTAAGCAAGAATCCCGTTCAACACTCACGAACAAAACACATTGAGATTCACCTTCACTTCCTTCTCGATAATGTTCAAAAAGGGAATATCTCTATAGAAAAGGTCTCATCGGAAGACAACATAGCCGATATTCTAACTAAACTACTTAAACGTGAGCCATTTAACTACTTACGTCTAGGTCTAGGAATGATGGAACAAATTGATTAAGTTTTCGGCATAATAAAGAAATGATAATCATCAATGAACCATTTATCAAAAATCTGAGAATTGTTTTTTCTCAACAAGTGGTGGCCCCCTTAATTCATAAAGGGCGGCCTCCTTAATTTTAAGGGGACCACCCAGACTTTAAGGGGACCACCCACCTGACTGACAATTTTTTTTCTCTATGTCTAGGTTTCTATTTTACACAAAAACACAAGATTGGGAAAAGTTTTATAGCAAACTTTTACAAATTCTTCTATCTAAATGCATATCTCATTATACATATATACAATAGTCTCAATCTATTATTTTCTAAAAGGTTTTTCTCACAACTAGGAGCACATGAAAATCAATTTTCACATATTGTTGAGATATGCTAAAAATATTTTTCACATATGCATAATGTTCTCTTACTTGTTGTCAAAAGTATATAATCTAATATATATTTTTGGTAATCTTGGTTGAGCAAAATTAAATCAAGGAGCATTTGGATTATTTCTTAGGTTTTACATGTCTTAGTGTCGAAATAATCGCTACTCCACATTTGTCGCACTTAGGCATACACTAGGATTTGCACAAAAGTTTGGTCCGTTTTTAACTTAACCTCCTTGTCAAGATAAATTATTTATGCACTATATCCAGTTACTATTTTATATGCTCTTCACTCTTTTGGTTTTCAGTTCATATATGATTATATGCCAAAATTATGTGAAATAGTTTTATCCTACAACTTGTCATATATATGTAGAATGTTGAATGCTAAATTGCTATGTGCTACAAAATCTTAATTGACATAAAAGGATGGACTTGCTGCAAATTAACCACCAAAACAGAAACCCTCACATACAAAGAATTTTAAGAAAAATCGATTTTTGGGAAATTTGGGAAATAGAAGTAGGCGGCCCCCTTAATTCATAAAGGGCGGCCCCCTTAATTTTAAGGAGACCGACCCCTATTTAAGGGGACCGGCCTAGGCAAACACGGGTAAAACAGTACTTTCACCTCCCTTTAACCAAATGCCCTCTAAACTTAGCTACTGTTTCTTTAAATTCACAAACATTTCTTGGATTTGATCATTTAAATGTTCATTCTTCCCAATTTAAACATTTCCTCCACTATAAATACACTCTCAATCATTGTCATCACAATCATCCTCATCAATGACATCTCCTAACAAACCTATATCCAAACCATCAAGGGTAGCTAAAATGAGTGTGAAACTCATTTGGAGGAAGAAACCAAACCTTTGCAACACATCTAATGTGCTCAATACAACTTCACTAATGCCAAAACCACTCACTCCTCATCATGAACCATCTCAAGAAAATAATCACCCCAATCAAGCATTACCAAATCCTTACATCAAGGACACTACCACATCACCACAAGTTGTCTCACATCCTCCATTTCCCATCTCACCCATCAATTCACATGTTACTCACACTCAAGCTCCACCTCAAAGTGACAACCAAACTCCTTACATTAAGGACACTCCCACATCACCACGAGTTGTCTCACATCCTCTACTTCCCATCTCACCCATTAACTCACATGTTGCTCACACTTAAGCTCCACCTCAAAGTGACAACCAAACTCAACACACACCACCTCTATCTCCAAGTAAAGAAAGCCTAATTAATGACATTAATCAACTTCAAGACATATCAAACCTCTTAGCCATGTATCTCAACAACAAAACAACATTCCCTTATCACCTTACTCTCCAAACCTACCACACACCCTCAACATTAACCAAGTTGAAACCCATGTTGGGTATTGCCCTTGTTGCATCTTCACCCAAAAACAATTCCTTGCTTTAAGTGAGGATATCAATTGGATTGAATTCCTCCTCACTCGACCTCATCCACCACCTAGAGTTCAAAGAGATTATCCCTCCACAACCGCCTCCGCTCCAAACTCTCCAACCAACTAATCTCGTAACTTGCCTCCAAATAATCGTCAAACCCTTTTGTGTCGCAAGCAAGTCAAAATTCCTTCTATGGCTATTTAGGATTTTTCTTTATGTATTAATATGCTTCTAAAGCATATTTGTTTTTCTTTTTATGTATGCTTGTGTGTTGTTCACACACATTGTCCTAAATGAATGAAGTATCTTTTGCTTTGATGTTTGCTTGCACTTGTCATATTTTTCCTTTCTTCTTGCTACATGTTAGAAATATTTGTATTGTTCTAACTCGTTTTTGTAGCCAAGAAACCATAGCTCGATTCCTTGGTGCCCTCGAATGAGGGGGAGCACACATCAAGGGAGAGCATTTATTCTGTCGACTTAACTAGCAATTCTCGATGATGTGTTTTTGATTCTACAAAAAAGGGAGAAATGACATGAAACTTACTAAATACTTGTTTAAAAATAATTTTACATTTAATGAGTTTAAATTTTGTAATCATCAAAAAGGGGGAGATTGTTGATAAAATATAATGCCTAAAAACATCTTTACGTTTTGATAATCACAAAATATAAAAACGTTCAATGTAAAATCAAACATAAACAAGTAATTAGTAGTAAATTTTCATTTCGAAATTTATATCACTTCAAGGTATGAATAAATAAATGTTTAATGCATTTTATGATCAAAGGAATTTTTTATTCAATCTCACACTTTTATAAAATGTTGTAAACATTTTTGTAAACATTACAAAACATTTTCTACAATTAAAAGAAATGTTTTATTCCAAATAAACATTTTGAAATTCAATTTTTCAGACCTAAAACGGCTAGAAAATTTCTAGAAAATTCCCCCTACACAAAAGACAAACTAGGGAGCCCTTAGTCAAGGGCAGCCCCCTTAAATACACGGACGACCCACTTAATTTTAAGGGGACAACCCACCTATTTAAGGGGACCGCCCATAGACTGACGCTCCTCTAGTTTATCCTATAAATACTGGACTATTCCCCACTATTTTCTCACCTTTTGCACTCATTCTTTCTGCTCAAAAGAGCCCACACATCCTCTCTAAAATCCTTTGATCATTTAATCATAAAGCTTTGTTTCCAAGTGATCCAAGCTTAATTCCTTAAGTGTAAGAGAAGAATACTTCCATCATCAAGTGAAGAAGTATTACACCTTAGTGTGTATTGCAACCTTGTTGCATTCATATCACATATTTGTAAATCAATTGTATATCTTGTATTTGTGTGTAGTAGCTAGATCTTGGCGATCTTTGTAAGTATAGTTAGATCGTGGTGATCTTACCAAGTAGTGTTAGATAGTTGTGATATAAGTAGTGTGGTGAAGTGAAGTCTTGAAGTTGTGAAGAAGTCTTGAAGTTGTGAAGAAGTCGTGAAGTTGTGAAGTCGTGAACAAGTAGTGAAGTCGTGTTGTGATAGATTGGTTCTAGCTAAGATTAGAACTCGACATTTAGCTTTGTGTCATAAATCGGTGTAAGCAACGTTGTGTACGGTTTTCTCCGCCATAAGGGAGCTTGTTGACATAGTAAAGAAAACTCTCGAGTTAGGTGCTCGGGGAGTGGAGTAGGGCGAAGAGGTGCTTCGTTACCGAACCACTATAAATCCTCGCGTTGTGGTTTGATTGTTCTTACTCTTATCTCTTGTCTTGCATTATTTTCTCATACTATCTTATTAATTGTTTAGATAAGTATATTGTTTATATTGTGCAAGTGTTGAATTCACATAAAGTCGAATCTAGAATTTTTACAAACACTTTAAAACCTTAAATTAAAAAGCGGTAAACTATTCAACCCCCTTCTAGTTTTCCACAGACGCTACACACTATCGTGGAATGGTGGGCACCCTTATGTATCTCACAGCCAATAGACCAAACCTGACATTTGTTGTATGCACGTGTGCCCGGTATCAGGCAAAGCCTACCGAAAATCACTTACATGCTGTAAAAAGAATCTTTAAATACCTAATAGGAACCGTCAATAGGGGACTCTGGTATCCAAAGGATTCTTGTATTGCTCTAACAGCTTATGCAAACGCTGATCATGCGGGTTGCCAAGTGATTCACATAACTTGTGATATATCAATTATAGTATAAAATAAGAATTCCAAAAGGATTTACGAAAATTACTTTTAACCAAAGTAAAATTTAAAACCTTCCGGGTCATTTCCCAAGGAAGTGTGAATGGAGAATCTCGTTTAAGTTCGTGATCGCATGATTCAATAATTAAGATTTGATTTGGTTTCAATTTCTACAAATATAATGCAAAAACAAGCAAAGGCAAGCAAAAAATAAAGCAATTACGAAATAAGCATGAAAATGTTAACGGGAATCTAAAAACGCAACTAAAAACGCAACTAAAAACCTAAATTATCAAATTTTGACCCTAAAAATGCAAATTTCAAATCTAAAAGTCCTAAATGATTAAAAAAAATTTTAGAAAAAATAATTATATTTTTTTGACTTTTATTTTATTTTTTATGAATTAAAAACTAATTTAATCTAAAAATATTATAAAAAAATATTAAACTAATTTATAAAAATCTAAAAAAAATTAAAGAAAGTACTTTTATCTATTCTAAACTTAAGAAAAATAAAATGGGTTTAACAACTTATTTCAATAAGCTGGAAAAAATCAAATAAGCTTAAGAAGCCAAAACTAAAAATGCATTTAATAAATAAATGTAACAATTCTATAAACAAAAAAGACCCAAGAGCGACTGGTTAAGGTTGTGTGTGTGTGAAGGGAAGGTCACAGGTTGGAGTCCTGGACCTTACCTTTTTGAAAAATAAATTTTTTTATTTCTTTTTGAAAACAGCTAGAGTTTAGACAAAAATAAGCAACTTTAAAAAAGGAACTTTTTGATAAAACATAAAAATAAGCTAGAAAAAACTGTTTAAAACTGACAGTTTGCTTAATAAGGATTTTGACAAATTTAGCTAAATTGTTTAGAGATTTCTAACTAAATAAGCAAATGAAAAACTCAATAAGCTAAAACAGACTAACACCTAGACCTAATAAGCACTAGGGACATAAATTAAGCAAACAAAATAAGCTGGAACACATCAAAAGGCAAATAGCCAGATTGCTTAAAAAGGACTAAAGAGGACTTTTTGCTACTTTTTGAACTAACCTAATGAACCAATAAGCAAAAGAAAAAAGCTTAAACAAGGAAACAGATTGAGATTGGTATATGAAAAACACAAATAAGCTAGAATCTGGTAATTTGACTTAAAGATTAAGCTAGACAAGAGGACTTAAAAGTGATAGACTAAACTAGGATTTTTGGCTTTTTGAATTTTAAATGACAGAATTGCAGCTTAATTTTAAGACTTCATAAGCAAAGTAAAAGGCTAAAAACTAAAAACAGAATAAGACCATGACTCTAAGAACATTTAAAATCTAGAGATAAGAAAAAAGGACAACTAAATAAGCTTAAAACTCAAATTAAATCAAACTACATTTCTTTGACTCTTATGCTAAATGACCTTTTTTCAAATGACTTGTACAATCTAAAAGCTTAAAACAGATTGAGACTAGACTCCAATAAGCTAAATGAAACAAAATTTAACATAATTTAAGCTAAGGAATAACCACAATATAATCTGCAAATAAGGACTTTTAAACAAAAACCTACTACTACTACTTGACTGTTATAAAACTCAGATGTTAAAAATGCACTTTCAAAAGCTACAAACACAAAACAAATAGTAGTTGATGCACTAGAAACCATCATTTAAACTCAAAATCCACATGATAAGTTTAAATTTTAAAGAGTTCAATCAAGAGCAGACTATAAACCATAGGAAATAGCAGATTTTCGCTTTTTGATTAAATTGATTTAAAACTTAACTAAACTTGATTTAAACTTATTAAAATTAACACTTAGACTTAATTAAAGCTTATTAAAACTGACTTGAATACAAAAAAAAACAGTTTTAAAACCTCATTTGACCCATTTTTAGTTCTTAACCCAAACACCCCTTTAAAATCTAAAAATTTCATAATAAGCTAAAACAGACCCAAATAAGCCATGATTATTAAAAACAGATGATGAAATATGGATATTAAGCACATTACAATACTTGAAAAGAAAGACAATAAGCTAAAAATTATACTAATAAGCTGTAAATTACAAGAAAAAGATATGATAAAACTAGATGCCCTAATGTGTGAAAAATACCCTTTATTTATAATGGTATTGAGAAGCATCTAGCCCTTTGAGGTGTGTTTCTTTTGTGAGAGGATTTGAGAGTGCCCTCCAAGCCTTCAATCTCAGCCCTTGAATCTATTTGTGCTTCTTTATCTCTCATCACAGCCCTTGATCATGTCTTGACCAATCAATCTTCATGGGATTACCAACGTGGTTTTCCATTTCTTAGGAGAATAGGTTAAGGAGGTTTGTCGGGTTGCAGGGAAGAGTCAAAGGGATGGGTGAACAGTTTTAGCTTTGGCAGGAGAATGGTTTTAGGTTTATTTGGGGTAAAGGGTTAACAGTGTTAAGGTGCAAGGACTATCGGTGAAAAAGGTAGGGACTAACTGTGTTAGTCCCCAAGGACTAACTTTGTAATAGTTTTAATAGAATTATGGTTAGGGCTGTTTAGGCTTAATGGGCTTTTAATGTTGGGCCAGTTTTGAGGATTTTGGATTTAGGCTTTCTTGGGCTGACCTGGCCTATTAATTGGGCACGGGTTGGTTCATAGAAGATGGGTATGCCTTCGGCTTCGGTTTTTCGCGCTCTTTCCATTCCTGTGCTTGGTTTTGTTCGATTTTGGCCTTGTCTTTGTCCTTTTAAAAATATTCATTACATGCACATCATAAATCACAAAACACACGAATACAATGCATTTTTGATATATTTTGGTCATTTTAGGCTCGTTTTTATAGGTAAAAGGTATGTGTAATTAAGCACATACCAAAATCCCCCATACTAAACTATTGTCGTGTCCTCACGCAATGCTATAAGTAAACTCTTTAGAAGACTAAGAGTCTTAATTCCCCTCGACTAATTACCTCGAAAAGTAGCTAAGTGTTCATCTTAAGGAATTAAGAACTCAATAGCTTTCAAAAGCCCCGTTTTGACCATTTTTATGTATTTACACTAATTACCACACATATTTTTTTATTTTTTTCCTTTTTCTTTTTTTAACTAGAATGTTTGGACTTTCGTTATTTTCATAACCTTTAGGGTCATAGAACAAGAAGCACTTCAATCCTAAAATGCCCAAAAGGATAAATTCATCATCCCTGATTTTTCACTTGTCCCAAACCAAGCTTAAAAATGAAATCACAGTTAAATACAAGTTAAGATGCTAACACTACTCATACTTGTAACTTGTGAAACTTTTCACTTCCAACAATTATTATATCTTAGGTGAATGTGCTTATTTCGAATTTCAACCATGGATCAACCTTTTAAGAAAGTTGCAATATTTCTATGCTTCACGTTCCACCCAAGAATAATGAGTTTGAAGGCGAGATCATCCCATGTAGCGATTTTCGTCTCGGCACATCCCAACCTTGCGGCTAAGTGACCATGATTTTGACACCTTACAGAGACTAGTATCGAGACTCACGGACCTTTGGTTTCAAAACCCTTGGACTTCCCGTTTATACATAGAAAAGCTACAACTAAAGCAAATTAATCTTAATTCAAAAATATATTTAAATTTTAGAAAAAGAGATTTTAATATATTTATTTATTCAACAACTATATGTTTACATTTTTTTATATATATAATAATAGATGTTGTATTATATATAGAGTTAGGATCTCAAATAAGACAGAAAAACTTAAAATGAGAGATGTTAAGAAGAAAACCACAACCACACATTTAGGATGCACCTACAAAATATGATGCATTTCCCCTTAAAAATTATCTCTCCTATTGAAAATGTGTGCTATAAATTCCTTCTTATTCTTCTCATTATACTTTTTACATTCTCACCGGTCCCTACTTTATAATTTATTCTTATATTTTTGTCTATAATCATAATATAATTACCATCCACCATTTGACGACTACCACATCGGTTGTGATGCCTGGCAAGAACAAGATTTGTGGTCTTATTTCGGGTGTCTGCCCTCTGCCTTAATATGAAACTAAAAACATACGATTGTGCGCCTGCAAGAATCCTCTAGTAAAACTGACTGACCCCCCCCCCCTCCGGGATAATTGTTTCTACTTATTAATATACATCACCATCATTTTCATTTTTTTTGCAACATTTATTACGCGGTATATAAAAAAATTTCTTTTTAGAAAATTTAAGTATATAGCTGAACTAAGACTAAATAAATTATTGTTATCGACTTCATTAACAAAGCTTCAAATTCAAAAATTGTTGATTTAAAGTTTATTTTCGAAAAAATAGCATTATTATTAGGTCAGGTTTAGGAGCTTTTTGGTGAGGAAAAAGCCAAAAATATACACTTATGAGACTTGAAGATTTCCAAATAATCCTGTTTAGCATCTAACTCATAGTTAAACTCTATTCATTTCTCATTCTTCGCAAATTGAAATACTTTATATAAAAAAGATCCGAATGGCTTAGTCAAATTTATACTAGCTTTGAATATTTTATTCTTATTATAGAAACATTGCGCGAATCTTGGCTTGGTTAAGCTAGAATTTGCATTTTAAAGCTTCTTGTATAAAAGACTAGCAAAAGCTAACGTTTATAAAGGTTAAGGGACAAAGCTATAGATCAACACGCCTCGATCGAGGATTCAAAAATTTATTCCTTATTTCTTCCCAGCAGGAAAGTCAAACATTGTGACAAAACACTTATTTTATTTTTTGGATTTTTTTTTAATTTTTTGCATAAAATCACAATATTTTTAAAATTTTGGTGGTAAAAACGGGATTACGTGAAAACAATGACTGCAGGCATCATCTGACCTCAATCGACCCGCTCCTTGCGCCTCTTCCCACCTTACTAGAACTGTGCCATTGTCCTTAGATGTTTAGAGGGTTTTACGTAAATCTAAATCGTTTATTAAAGTCATGCTCAAAGCATTAAACGTTTAGTCGGATAAGATTTAGGATATTGCATTCCCATAATCATGCTAAGGATTGAAGCTCAAGTTAACGAAGGACAAAACCACGAGCATGAGAGTCTTCATATTCTGGGGCAATCCTGGACATACCACACAAACCACAAAACACGAGAACTGAGAGGCAAAACCTCCTAAGTCACATTATTTATTACTAACTACTATAATTAATTAGGATAAGCATGGGTTGCCACCCACGAAGCACTTGTTTATTAATGAGTCACTAAGCTTGACTCGTCCCCGAATTTAGTTGTCCATGGGGAAGGTTTAGAGATCCGAGACAACCATAGGTGGTATGTCCCCTCCAAAGATGTGTTGAGTATATAACCGTCTCACTGTTGACTGTGTTGGGTGTCGGTTTTGAGCAAACTCGAACGGGTACACATAAGGGAAAAAATTGAGCACACGGTGAATGAGTCGGTGCCAAGGCGTTTTTGTGTTGCCGGAGAAAAATCTTTAATCGAGAGATTGAAGAGAAGAAACATGAGCACAACAGATTGAAACGCGAGTTATTAATCTTGGAGTCATGAAGCTTATTCTCATTTTCTCTTTGTAGAATAAAGAGTTCTGAGGCTTGATATCGGAGTCTCATTTAATTCATTCATATTGAACTTTTCGGTGATCACCCAGGTCTTGAGGCTCAAAATTGCAATGTTCAAGCCCCAATAGACCTTGTGTTTCAAGTTTCGATAGGAAGATGACATGCTGTCTCCGATATATACTACTTATATGGAGTGCACCGATGGGTGTTTTAAAGCGGTCGGAAGGCTCATAGAACGCATTGTCTACTTATCGGAACATGAAGCACGATTATACCTACGGTTCCTTTCCAGATAGTTTTAACTACACGAGGTTGAACCTCACAGATTCCACTCGTTTTTGGATGATAGCAGGTTAGGAAGATGGTGGTAAACTCCATACTTAAGCAATGACCTTTGCAAATTGGATCATTGCAAAAGTAAGTACCACCGCCGACTCCACCCTCCCTGGCTCTTATCGATCACGGTGAGTAACTCCATACTTAAGCATGACCTTTGCAAATTGGTCATTGCAAAAGTAAGTACCGCGATCACTAATTATAGCACGAGGAGTTCCAAATCGGGCGAAGAGAGCTTTCAAAAATTTAACGACAACTCGGACATCGTTAGTGGGGAGCGCTTTTGCTTCAACCCATTTAGACAAGTAGTCAACGGCTACGAGAATGTACTTATTCCCTCGAAAAGACGGGAATGGCCCCATGAAATCGATGCCCCATACGTCAAAGATCTTGCATACTTGAATTGCATTTTGGGGCATTTCATCTTTTTGCGAGATTTTGCCTTGACGTTGACAAGCGTCACACTGTGTGACCAAGTTATGGGCATCTCGGTAAATAGTCGGCCAATAAAAACCGGAAACAAAGACTTTTTTAGCGGTGTAGTTGGCACCATGATGTCCCTCGGTAGGTCCATTATGGCAAGCCGTGAGGATATCAATGACTTCTTGGCTGTAAACACATCGTCTAATCACTTGATCCGCACCAATTCTAAACAAGTAAGGGTCATCCCAAAAGTAATGCTTTACTTCCTTAAAGAATTTTTTCTTTTGTTGGGACGACATCCCTTTTCACAATAAAATTCCCCGTATGGTAGTTTGCAATGTCGGCAAACCATGGGGTACTAGAATCACCACGAAAGGTAACCATACCAAGAGTCTCGAGAGGAAATTTTTTGGTAATTTCCTTGTTCTCGAGAACATCTTGGTGGGGATTTTTAAGTCTCGATAAGTGGTCGGCCGTGAGATTCTCCGCTCCTTTTTTATCACGAATAATGACATCAAATTCTTGGAGTAGGAGAATCCACCGGAGCAATCTCGCTTTAGCATCTTGCATGGCAAGAATATATTTGAGAGCCTAGTGGCCCGTATACACTATGGTTTTTGATAAGACTAAGTAAGACCAGAATTTCTCAAAAGCATACACCACGGCTAATAATTCTTTTTCTTTAGTAGTGTAATGTGCTTGAGCATCCGTCATGGTCTTACTTGCACCAACCGCAAAGTCACTAGCATCACACATAATTTCAAAGGGCAAGTCCCAATCAGGGGAAACTAAAATCGGAGCTTCGGTTAACTTCTTCTTAAGTATATTAAATGCTTCAATACATTCTTTCGAGAAGATGAAAGGGGTATCTTTTTCAAGAAGATGGGTCATCGGTCAAGCGATTTTAAAAAAATCTTGAATAAATCGACGATAGAACCCGACATGACCTAAAAAAATTCGAATGCCTTTGACGGAAGTTGGATGAGGAAGTTTAGCTACAACATCAACTTTGGCTCTATCGACCTCAATCCCATATTTAGAAATTTTATGGCCGAGGACAATGCCCTCTTTGACCATAAAATGGCTCTTCTCCCAATTTAGAACAAGATTAGTGTCTTCGCACCGTTTGAGCATTTTGTCTAAATGGGAGAGGCAAGAAGAGAAAGAATCCCTAAAGACCGAGAAGTCATCCATGAAGACTTCCATCGTTTCTTTGAACATGTCGTGGAAAATAGCCATCATGCACCTTTGGAACGTACCCGGAGCATTGCATAAACCGAAAGGCATACGTTGGTAGGCAAACGTTCCATAAGGGCAGGTGAAGGTAGTCTTCTCTTGGTCTTTTGGGTCAATAGGAATTTGAAAGTATCCGGAAAATCCATCTAAAAAGCAATAATACTCATTTCCTGCTAGTCGTTCTAACATTTGGTCCATAAAAGGCAATGGGAAATGGTCTTTTTGGGTAGCATCATTCAACTTTCGGTAATCATTACAAACTCGCTACCCGGTAACTAGTCTAGTCGGTATCAACTCATTATCTTCATTTGTCACTAAGGTCATACCACCCTTTTTGGGAACACAATGAACTGGGCTAACCCATAGGCTATCAGAGATAGGGTAAATCAATTCGGCATCAAGAAGTTTGATAACTTCCTTTTTGATAACCTCATGAATTTTTAGGTTAACCCTTCTTTGATGTTGAATTGCCAGTTTAGAGTCATCCTCCATTAATATTTTGTGAGTACAAAATTAAGGGTCAATGCCCTTTATATCAGAGATTTTCCAAGCGATGGCACGCTTGTGTGACTTTAAAACCTTTAGAAGTCGGACCTTCTCATCTTCTTTTAAGTTTTTAGCAATTATGACGGGTAGTTTATCAGTACCCTCCAAAAATGCATACTCAAGATGAGAAGGTAAATCCTTAAGCTCAAGCTTCGGAGGATCATCAATAAAAGATTTTACGATTTTAGGTTCCTCAACATGAAGTTCTTTTGGAGGGAGAGGAGATGATGGACCGTCGTTTAATAACTTCTCAAGTAGAAGAAGGTCTCCTTCTGGATCAAAGTCGGCATCATCAATTCCTGGTAGAATTGAATCATTTGTAAGACAAGCTTCGATTTCTTCCAAAATGAAGTCACCTTCCTCAAAAGGAGTGAGAGAAGGGGAAGAAGTAGAAAGGATAGGATCTAAAGACAGTGGGATTGCCATTCGTAGAACTATTCGAGAATCAGAGCACTTCTTGAGCATACTCCTCACAAGCTACGTCGATGACATCGATTCGATTAATCGACACAACATCATTATAGGAGTATCTCGAAGTTTGACCAACTTTAAAGGTTATGGCTTCATCATCAACTCGGAGAGTTAATTCTTCACCGTAAACATCAGTCAAAGCACGTTCCGTCCTCAAAAAGGTTCTCCCAAGAATTAAGGGGACTTGAGGCTCGACAACATAATCAACGACTATGAAGTCGGCCGGAAAATGGAACTTTCCTACTTTTACAAAGACATCTTCGGCAATACCGGATGGACTAGTAGTCGATCGGTCAGCAAGTTCAAGAATCATTTGAGTAGGAGTAAGTTCGGGGAGTAAGAGCTTCTTCCATATGGAAAGAGGCATCAAGTTGATGCTTGCACCAAGATCGGCCAAGGCTAAGCATTCAACTAACTTCAGAAAATCACATGGAATAAGAAACTTTTTAGGGTCTCCAAGTTTTTCGGGCAACTTTTTTAGGATAACCACCGAAAAATTCTCATTCACCAGTGTTTTAGCTAAGTCAAACAATTTTTCTTTGTTATTAAGGAGGCTTTTAAACATTGAAGCAAATTTTGGCATATGTAGAAGAGCATCCGCGAAACTTAGCTCGAAATATAATTCCCTAAAGATTTCAACAAATTTCGAAGCTAGATTATCATCTTTTTCACGGAGCTTCTATTTGTTGGCCTCGGAGGATAAGGTATAGACGGTTTAGGCTTAGGAGCAACAACGGGCTCATCAATTAGAGCTTGAATTTGGACTACCGAAGGTTGGATGTTTTCGGTACTCGGTTGCACCATATCCTTTGTTACCTCAGGCTCCCGTTCCACCACCTTGGGAAGAGGTAGAATTGGAGGTCCATCATAAAAAATATCACTCTGGGTGGTGATTGCTTTTAAGTTACCTCTCGGGTTAGCAACGGTGTTGCTAGGAAGTGATCCCGAACCCAAAGAAGAAGCGGTATTCATTTGGAAAAAACTAGCCATCATATTCTTAAGCTCATTGGTTTGATTTGACATTGAAGTTTGTATTGAAGTTTGCATTTCATTTCTCAATTCATTTTTCACATTATTTATTTGATTTTGCATAGCTTTCATATTAGCATCATTTATCTACTTGCAGTTCGACAATTCATTTGAATGAGCAACATGAGTTTGCTGAATCAGAGCTTCATAATTCGGATTTCCTTGATTCTTTCCTCTGTTTTGATTGTAACCTTGATTGTACCAGGTTTGATTATTTTGCACATTCAGTTGAGCAAAACCCGGTGGTCAAATTTGGTTAGCTACTATCTGAGGACGGTATCCGGTATTTCCCTAATTATAGTTTACTACGGCTGCTGAAACATATCCTTGAATATTATCTCGATATTCTAGAAAAACGTTGCGATCGATGGCAAGAAATTAGTGGTAAGGATGCGCACCACCACAAGTAACACAAATTTCCTCAACCGCTTTCGCTGAAGCCAAAGGAGAGGATTTCTGAGCAAGCATAGCCTTAACGGCGTCGACAAGAGCGGCGATCTCGGGAGAATGAGGGGTAGAATAAGAAGGAGCATTCGTACTTACTTTTGAAATAATCGGTTTGTTCCGTAAGTTGCGAACTTTTAACTTGTTTTCAATAATCGTCAAAGCATCTCGAGGAGTTTTAGTCAAAAGATTACCACCGGCGGTGGCATTCAAAGAATCTTGATCGGTTGGGGTTAAAGCATTGTAGAAGGTATCAAGTTGATGCAACTTCGTAAAACCATGATGTGGGCATGCACGAAGGAGATCCTTGAAACGGTCCCATGCCTCAAAAAATGATTCATCAAAATGTTGTTGTCAATTCGTAATTTCATTCCGGAGATTTGTAGTTTTTGAAGGAGGAAAGAATTGGTTAATAAACTTGGAAACAAGATCTTCCCAAGTAAGAATAGAACGAGGGGGTTCTTTTCGAGCCAAATCCGGGCTGCCCCCTCGATAGAAAATGGAAAAAGATAAGCTTAATCAAAGAATTAGGCACATCTCTATACTTAATCATGGAAGTAATCTTGTTAAACCAACGAATGTGAGCATGTGGATCTTCTTTCTAAAATCCGTAAAATTGTTTTGAAGTTACAAGATTTAGAAGACCATGTTTAAGCTCAAAATTCTCCGCGAGAATAGCGGGAATAACGATAGCATCTCCGTAACCCTCGGTGGGTGCTTGGAGTAATTCCGCCATAGTACGTTGATCGGCCATCGTAACTACAAAAGTCTCGTCAAGAGAAAACGGTTCGACTATTTGCTTGGAACGTCTACGATTATGACGTTTCGGAGTCGTGGAAGATTCGACAATTAAATTCGATGAAGAGCCAGTGCGCATGCACTAAAAATAAAATAAGAGAGATAAAAAAGAAAATATTTTTGTAACCGATAATCGAACAAGTGTACGGTAGCTCTCTAGACAACGCCCAAAGAAGCAGAGGAGCGGGTAAGAGCGAATCGTTTTAAAAACCTTCTCCTTTTGGGTCGAAGATCGTAGGATCAACCCTCCTTATACCTCTCTTATAGTTTGTAATCTAAAGGTGAGCCGATTTCACAAGTGACACAACGGTTGTTTTTGTTGTTTTTCAATTTTTTTGGTATTTTAAATACTTTAGGAAAAGTATTTTTGGTTTTTCTAATAAATCTATGAAAATAAATTGAGAAAAATAAAATATTTTTGTATTTTTTTAGTCTTCAAACAAAAACACAATAATCGTTTCACAACATCCCCGGCAACGACGCCAAAAATTGACTCATTCCCAAAAACACACGTAAGTATATAAGGGAATGATGACTCAATAATCAAATAGTAATAAAGTATTCCAAAGGATTTACAGAAAATTACTTTTAACCCAAGTACAATTCAAATACCTTCGGGTCTCGTTGTCCACCGGAGTGTGGATTTTGAGAATCACGTTTAAGTTCGTAATCGAGTGATTGAATAATCAAGGTTTGATTTGGATTCTATTTCTACAAAAATAAGCATTCAAGTAACGGCCAATAAAACTAAAAGCAAATTAAGAATAAGCACGAAAACGATAACGAAATCTAAAACCGAGATTAAAACTTAAATTATCAAATTTTTATACCGTTTAAAATGCAAATATTTAATTTCTAAAAGTTTAATTGATTAAAACTATCTTTTAGAAAAGAGTTATATTTTTTTTACTTTTATTTAATTTTTTATGAATTAAAAACTATTTTAATCTGAAAATATTATAAAAAATAATAAACTAATTTATAAAAATCTGAAAAAATTAAGGAAAGTACTTTTATCTATTTTAAACTTAAGAAAAATAAAATGGGTTCACTAGCTTATTTGAATAAGCTGGAAATAAGCCCAAAATGGCTGAAATCTTAAACTTGCAAAATGGCTTAAAAGAAAATTGGTATGAAAGGTTTAACGAAAAAGATCAAGGGCAAAGTGTTAAGTAGTGTGTGTGTGTTGAGGGTGAGGTCGTTGGTTCGAGTCTTGGTCCTTACTTTTTGAAAAACAATTTTTTTTATTTTTCTTTTAAAACAACTAATCTATAAGCTAAAATGAGAAGCTTTTACAAAACAACTTTAACTAGAACTTTAAAATAAGCTGGAATAAGCAAAATCAAAATGACAGTTTTGGTTTTTAAAAGTTAGACTTAAGCAAAACTGTTTGGACTATATAAGCTCTTAAAATGACCATTAAGCTAAGTTGAAAACTAAAAAGCTGAAACAAATCTAAACCTTAACCTAATAAGCACTTCTAACTAAAAATAAGCAAACAAAAGAATCTAAAAAGCACTAAAAAGGGTACTAAGACAACAGACTCAAAACAGTTTAAAGGACTAAGACCAAAGTTTAAGCTAACTTTTTAAGGCTAATAAGTAAATGAAATAAGCTGCAAACTGAAAACAGATAAAGACTTAAGACTCAAAGAACACAAATAAGTTGGATTTAAACAAAATTATTAAGAAAATAAGCTGAAAAGGGAATTTGAAAATGACAGACTCAAAACTTGTTTTTGGCTTTTTCAAAGATAAATGACTACTTGCAGCTTAAGATTTTTGGACTCAAATCTCTTATGGTAAACTTAAAAACTAGAAACAGATTGAAATCATAAGCAAATAAGCTGAATTCAACAAATTAATAAATTAGCATAGATAGGTTTATTAATGATATGCAAAGGACTAAACCTCAAAAATCCTAACATTTATAGGACTGGTTTAGATTTAAGTGCTTGACAGGGGGCTATCCTCAGTTTTATGATAAATAAATGATTCATAATTAATGCTATATTAAAACATAAAATTGATCATAAAAAACATGCCCTTTCAAATGCACTTTTTATGAAATTAAGCAATAATGCAGTTTTGAGACCAAAAAGCACAACAGGACCAGGAATTTCGATAAGAAAGAAACTTGAAAATTTGATAAAACCTATTATAAGCTTAAGAAAAACAACTTTAGACTTGAATTAAGCTTATCAAAACTGATTTAGGAAACACAAAGGCAGTTTTCATACCAGAAACAACCTTAGCAGTCTTAACTATTGTTAATACTGCTTAGCCAAATACCCCTTTAAAAATCATAAAATCCATTTTAAGCTAAGATAGACTTAAAAAATTCTTAAAATATGAAAACAAATTATCATTAAGGTTTAATAAGAACATTTAAGCATTTCTCTTAGAAAGTTAAGCACTCTAAATAAGCAGAACACAATAAGCAGTTTAAAGCAATATCAAAAAAGTTTTATATCAAAACTTAAACTAAAGACTTTTAAGCATTAAACTGAATTCAAATAGCAATTATAAGACAAAATAAACAATTTAAAGTAGAAATAAGCAGTAATAAGCAAAGCAATAAGCAAAATCATAAAATAAGCTAAAATCAAAAAGTGAGCATACCTTTGTCCTTTGCTTAAGCAAGGACATCAATATGCTCACGGAGCTTATCTACAAGCCCCAGCTTGTTAGAAACAAGCTCGTAAAACATATAAGCCCGTTCAAATCTGGATTATCATCTATATGAGCTTTTGAGAGATTTTTGATTGAAAATAGCTTAAACACTATAAGCTATGGAAAAGCTTATACTGCTTAAGTAAAACTTCTTAAGTAAAAGAGAACAAGAGCTTATAAAAGCTTATCAAAACATTTTCAAACATAAGATTGCATAAACATAAAACAAATTTTGCATAAAACTTAAACTTTCATTAAACTTTTAAAACATTACAATACTTGAAAAGAAAGACAATAAGCTAAAAATTATACTAATAAGCTGTAAATTACAAGAAAAAGATATGCTAAAAAACTAGATGCCTTAATGTGTGACAATAACCTCTATTTATATTGGTCTTGAGAAGCATCTAGGCCTTCGAGGTGCGTTTCTTCTATGAGTGTATTTAAGAGTGCTCTCTAAGCCATCAATCTCAACCCTTGAATCCATTTGTGCTTCTTTATCTTTAATCTCAGCCCTTGATTTGATTCCATGTCCCATCAACCAATCACTAATAATAGGATTGCCAGTGTGGTTTTTCATTTTCTTGGGAGAATAGGTTAAGGAGGTTTGTCGGGTTGCAAGGAAGAGTGAAAGGGTGTTAGGGGTAAAAGGGTAACAGTGTTAAGGTGCAAGGACTAATGGTGAAAAAGGTAAGGACTAACTGTGTTAGTCCCCAAGGACTAACTATGTAATAGTTTTAACATAATTATGGTTAGGGCTTTTTAGGCTTAATGGGCTTTTAATGTTGGGCCAGTTTTGAGGATTTTAGATTTAGGCTTTCTTGGGCTGACCTGACCCATTAATTAGGCATGGGTTGGTCCCTAGAAGATGGGTTTGGCTTCAGCTTTGGTTTTTCACGCTCTTTCCATTCTCGTGCTTGGTTTTGTCCAGTTTTGGCCTTATCTTTGTCCTTTTCAAAATATCCGATACCTGCACATCATAAATCATAAAACACACAAATACAATGCATTTTTGATATATTTTGGTCATTTTAAGCTCATTTTTATAGGTAAAAGGTATGTGTAATTAAGCACATACCAGTTGTCTTCAGCAAAAATCATAAGTTTCTTCTTAACCCTTCTTTTACTAGTAGTTCTCTTTCTGACAAGTTCAGGTTTAGACTCTTCAAACACATCAACATCTGTCACTGAAGTATATGTAGTCTTCTTCCCTTGTGACCCTTTGCCTCTGCTTTTCTTAGGAGGAATTTGACAAGTGGAATATTTTATGAACATCTAATATGATTCTGATTGCTTGATTGCATCAGTCAGCATCACATCAGGAATGGGTAGTCTATATTCCTGATAATCTTCTCCATTTTTGAAAAATTTAAGTCTGCATACAATACCATCATCCTTGATTGTATGATAGTGTTGATAGTTAAGGTTGGAGAGAGACTTGTGTTGTTTGAGGAAGTGATTGATGATGATTTTGGTGAATCGTGGAAATGGCATATTTTCACGTCTTGATCTCTTCTCCTTCTTGTGATCAATCTAGAAAGCAAGGTCTACCAACTCAGGATAGTCGACATTCTCTCTGTAGAACATGCCTCATCTCTCTGCGTATAAGAAAAAGCCTTCACAAGAGTACAGTTTCAGTTTTAGACTTTTCTGAAGTTTGTCAATGTGATTTGACTGTCTTTTCCAGGAGTGATTACAATTTATGATTACTTGTTTTGCCAGAGTTCTTCCAGGGCTGATGCATGTGATCCATAAACATATTGTTGTGTTAGTACTAGTGGACCTTTATTTCCAAGCTTAAGGAGGAAAATCAGTGGTAGCTATCAATCATCTGGTAAATCTGTGTAGTCCTACACCTTCAATCTTGGAAAATATCCAAGAATCGTCCTAATCGGACATCCGCTATGACAAAAACTTCTTTGTTAGATAAGAGAAATTCATAAGAATCTGTGCCTTGAACCTTCTTAATAGTTTACCAGAACTGCTGCATAAAGATTTCTCAGACATCTACAGATATGGTGAAAGCCTTGAAGTACTTGGAGTTCTTGATAAGATCAATGACCACTTTTTCAAATATGAGTAGTGTTAGCATCTTAACTGATATTTAGCGATGATTTCGTTTTAAGCTTGGTTTGGAGCGAGTGAAAAGTCAGGGACGATGAATTTATCCTTTTTGGGGCATTCTCCAGATCGAAATGCATCTTGTTCTATGATCCCTAACGGTTATGGAAATAACGAAAGTCAGAATATTCTAGTTAATTGCTAAAAAAATGGAAAAAGTTTTGAAAAATGGGAAAATGGGGTGTTTTAAAGCTTGTGATTTCTTAACTCTCCCCACAAAAGTCTTTGCTACTTTTCAAAGATTTAGTTTGGGGAAGTTTTGAGGTATTTGGTTTTAGAGCATATAACATTGCGTGAGGACACGACAATCGCTTAGTTTGGGGAATTTTGATATGTGAGAAATCACATATCCTTTTTATACCAAAAATGGCCCTAAAATGAACAAATTGTGCAAATTATGCTTGTATATTGCTTGTTTTGTCATTTGTGATGTGTAGGTACGGATATTGCAAAAATCACAAGAAAACGGTCAAAACTGGACAAACACGAACACGGGAACGGATAGAGTGCTCAAGAGCCGGGAGTTTCTAGCAAAGGTCAACAAAGTCAACCTTGGTCATTCCCTTGGTCAAACCACAAAATGCCAAAACCCTCAAAATACCCAAATGAGCCTTAATGTTAAAACAAATTCACAATAAGTCCTTAAAACCCTAACACCGTTAGTCTTTTTATTATAAAGACTAACGATCGTTAACTCTTTATAACCAAAATCCATTTACCACGCCCGAGCCCAAATAAACCAAACAACCCAATAACCCTTTTATATTTTGACCCAAGTCAACGTCCTAATCCCCTGGGTCAAACACAAAACGTATAACATTTGGGAGGCACCCTTCGTCCTTATTTTCACCTTTCAGCTTAATCAAAAGGGTAAAAACCCACTTCCTCTAAAACAATGATGTGGCTAAAGAAGATACCAAGTACTAAGCGCCAAGTCATCATCAAAACGTCACTCAAGAGCATTTGATTGGACAAGCAGACAAGGGGAATGGCACGTGGGATGAAAACAAACACACTTTGAGGGAAATTTTACTCTAAACTCAAGCCAAAAGAAACACACTCACTCCCAAAGAGTGGGATTGCCAGCTTGGCAATTCGTGTGCCTTATTTAATCCAACAGAAAAGAAATGGCATCCAATGATTAGAGATTATGAAGGGTCAAGATCAAAAGCCAAGGGGAGCGTGTTTAGAGCCTAGATCCTTATCTCAGCTCCAATAAATAGAGCCTTGTCTCACTCACAAGAGGATCGTCTTTTTTTTTAGTTTTAATAGCTTTTTAGTGTAGCTTTAAATTTTAGTTTTTGTAATGTTTAAATTCTGTTTTTAATTCATGTAATTTTCAATTTCAAATTTGTAATCAGCTCTTTTATTAATAAAAGATAGGTTTCTTATCGTCTCTTTGTCTTTTCCTAAGTTTACTTTTGTGCAAAATATGGTTAAATAAGATCTAAAACTATTTCATAAGCTCAAAGCTACCAAAAGCTACTAAAAGTTCTCAATATACTTGAATTCTAAATGGAATTGGATGGTTGCTTATAGAATTCAAGTAGGTAGATAGTGCTAGAGGGTCAAGCTTTAAGATAGACTATGTATTGGAGTTAAGCTTAAGCAGCTTATAACTAGAGCTCTATTAAGAGCAATCCACCTCTTTTTAGCTGAGGTCTGAGGTACACTTTTCCTTTTAATTTACAGTTTTATCTTATTATCTAGCTTATTTCTGCATATTAGCTTACCTTGCTTATTGTTTGCTTATTCCTGCTTAATCTTGGTTTCTTATGCTTATTGTAGTTATTATATGCTATTTGTATTTGATTTGATAGTAAAACTTAGGATTGCTTAATCTGTCTTAAAATCAGTAAAATGCCAAAAATATGAGCATAATCTTGTAGCTTATTTGTTCTGCTTATTTAGCAGTTTTAATATGTTCATTTGGCTTTATATTAGCTTCTTACCATCTGGTATTTGCAATTTGATCTTTAACTCTTACTTTCATAAGCTGAATATGGGATTTCTCATTTTAAAGGGGTGTTTGGGACAAGTAGTACTAATTTGAGTTAGTACTGCTTGTTACCCTTTGGCTCTTTAAAAGTTAATCCAAATCTTATACTTATGTTTATGAGATCAAGATATAAAGGTTATGCAAGTTTTTCTTTAAGTTTTTCAAAAGTTGTTAGCTATTAACTTGACTCTGAGTCATAGCTCAGATCCATAGCCAGTTTTGTTTAGACTGTTCCAATTTGGCAATAGTTAGTATAATTGCTTAGATTTGTTGATTATTAAAATTAGGAACTATTTATGAGGTCAGCACTTGAAGGATTTAAGAATTGAATGCTTTGTGTGCCAACTACATTAGCATAGATAATAACCAAGAAAGCCCCATAACCAAACCTCAATTATCAGATGGTTATATATTTTTAAGGTCTTGATTTAAAGGTTTGTAGTAGTTTATATGGCCATAAGTAGATCTGAATTCAGCTAATTTGTATTTTTCAAAAGTCCATTTGGTTATCTGTTTTTAAGCTCAAAATAAGCAATTTGTCTTTTCAAAACTAAAAATGTACTCAGCTCCTACTGACTAAATTAAGCAGTTTTCAAATAGATTTTTCATTAAGCATTTGATTTTTATAATACTTTTCAAAAGTTGTTTCATAAAGCTTATAGGTCAAGCTTTCTACTGGCACAAAGTAGATTTTCATAAGGTTCATTTGCTTAGAGAAAAATAAGCTCAAAGATAGCCATTTAGTCTGTTTGGTTCTAAATTCTAGTATAAGTACTTATTTGATTTCTCAGCTTATTATTTGTTATTTTAGCATTTGTTTTAGCTTTAAATTAGTTTATTAATAGCTAAGGGTAATTATTAGCTTAATATGTCGAATTTTGAACTTAATTTTAGCTTTTAAAATCTTAAGTTTTGAAAAATATCTAAAAATACTAGTAATAGTGTTCTTTCTGTTGTTTTAAGCCAAATCCACATAATTCTTTAGTTTCAAAAAGAGTTGTTTTTAGAAAAGTTGTTAGTTTTCATCAGATTTATATATTTGCTTTTCAAGTTTTCAAAAATAAAAAAAATACAAAAAAGTTGGGCCTTGGATTCGAACCCAAGACTTAACCCTTCACACACACTCGCCCTCCATACACACACCACTATGAACTGAGCCCTGGTTCTTTTCAAACATTTCTACACTTTAATTTCTTTTATACACTTTTTAATTTTCCTCTTTTAAAATAAAGCCGTAGCTAGTTTCAAGTTTTTCAGAGCTTATTGTATTAGCGTATTTTCAGTTATCATTTTTATAAAATCAAGCTTTTCTTTTTACACTTTTTGTAATTTTTCCAAATTTTTAGGGTTAAGTTTTCTATTTTTAATCATTTTCTTTTCTTAAAAACTTTAAAAAATCATAAAAAATAGAAAAATAATCAAAAAAATAATTTTCTTTTTTATAAAATTTTCTCTTATCATATTTTAGGCTTAAGTTGAAATTTACTCCCGTAGGGTTATGATTCGCTAGTTTTATACTCATAAAATATATATAAAATATAATATCTAAAAAGAGTAATTAAGAAAATTACCAAGTTTCCCTTGATAAAATTCACTCTCAAAAATATATATAATATAATATAAAATACGTATATTTAACCGGGTAAGAATGATCACCCGGGTCGTTTCCCCAATGACTAGTGAAATTGAAACCACGTTTTAGTTCGGATCCTGATTTGAATGAAGCAAAGATATTTGATTTGGAAAGATTTAAAATGAACAATTAAATAATCACGGAAACGCAACTATTAAGCAAATGTACTAAAATTTAACCCTAAAAATGTAAACTAAAATTTCACTAAATAAAGAAAAAGTGCCGAAAATTATTTAAAATAAAAAGCCCTAATTTTTATCTTTTTATAAAAGTTTAATTAAACTAATTAAAACTAACCCTAATTATTAATTAAAACTAATTAAGGCTAATTAAGAACTAACTCAGGGACTAACTGTGAAAGAGTCTTAAGGACTAACGGGCTAAAACATTTAACGGGCAAGGATTAACTGGAAAACAACTAAAACAGAAA
>BQNB010045827.1:0-33583 GCA_026074375.1 Tanacetum coccineum | reverse complement strand
TCTGAGAAACTTATGATTTGCATCTTCAGTTGATACTTCAGCACCATGAGCTTCCAATTGAGAAAGTAGCTGTTGAAATCTGTCATATCCCTTTTCTAACCCTTCTGAATTGGATATTTTAAATGCTTCAAACTGTTGTTTGAAAACAGCCTTTTGCATTTTCTTTGAATTAGCATTACCACCAAACCTAGTTCTGATGGCTTCCCATATCTCTTTTGCATCATCCATTCCATGAAATCTTCTCATATGTTCTTTTGGAATGGCCATCAGCAATATATTCTTAGCTTTCCTCTCTTTTTCAACAGCTTGAATTTCTGCAGCAGTAACTGGTGAAAGTACTCGAACAATACCATCCTTTCCAGTTGAAATTCTTTTCTTGGAGTTTCCATTCTGAATTACCTTCCATACTTCATTATCAATGTACTCAAGGTAATGCTCCATCTCCATAGCCCATATATCATACTCCTCCTTCTTCAGAATTGGGAGTTTGATATTTGAGATAGCAGTTGTTTGAGGAATCATCTGTTGTTGTTGTTTAGGTGCAGCACCAGTGTCTGATGCATCTTCATGGTTTGATTCTTCATCACTAAGATGTTGTGAGAACTCATCATTAGCAGGTTGAGACATTTTGTATAGAATTGTAAAAGTGTGATTGTTTGTGATCTAGTGATTCTTCTTTCTCAGAGTCCCTCGAAAGGCTCTGATACCACTTGTAGGTCCTTGGTATAGGATCTGACTAGCCTTTGTAAGACGATAGATAACTTGGATAAATCCAAATCAACTATATGAGAGACACTGACTATGAATATCAAGTGTTAATGCGGAATCTTAACACAAGAATAAAGAAGAAACGATAATACTAATTTGCTATAAAGCTCTATGCTTCTATTGATATTTCTCAAAACGTACTTCTTAACATTGTGCCTTAGGGTTCCTCTTATACACAAAGGAAACCCTAATGGGCTTTACAAACGTCAAAGGATAATACATATCCTTTCCTAAGATATCTCCTAAGATATCTCTAAGATAACTATTACTATTCTGTTACATAAACAGACTTAACTATGAACAGAACTAACTATGACCAGTACTAACTCTAGTACTGCTACTCTACCAGTACTAACTTAGTACTGCCAGACTTAACTTAGTACTGCCAGTATTAACTCAAAAAAAACAATAACTTATTTACTACCGGACTTAAATGTTATACTACCATATTAAGTGATGTTACAATCTATTTTCCACATAAGATACGTCGAATTTTCAAAAGGTCGTGTTTTTCAAAAAAAGAACGTTACGAGGTGATGAGTTAAAGTCGTGTTGAATTAATAACTTTTCTAGGCATTACGAGATAAGAAAGATTGAGACGCAACGAGATCGAGTAGGTCGTTTCAACAGTATAGGGCCGGTGTTGTTCACAATCGTCTTCAGAGTCGATACGTAGGGTAATGAGAGTGGTGGCAGAGTGTAAAAGTTATGTAAATGGCTACAATGTAAAGTCAGAAAAGTTTTAAAGGTTCATCGTTAGTACTCAGATGTTTAGATAAATGGGGCCATTGTGTCATTCACAATGTCTTAAAATAAACAAGACCATTTTTCACTCACAATGTCTTAAAATAATTTAGTACTTATATAGATAACTTCTATATGACAAGCGGGGAAATATACGTAAGAAAAATGTAACGCAGAGAAAAGATAAACGTAAGAAAAATGTAAGCTCATAACCAAATAGAGCTCAAGGGCAAAAAGAAACGCAAAGCAACACAAACGCAGGGAATGATAACGCAGGGCAGAGGTAAACCCATATCATAGCATGCTCAAGGCAAAATGGTACTCACGTATATGCCATAGCAAAAACACGTATAAGGCACACGTAAAAACACGTAGGATCACATACTGGTTATAGACCAGACCTAGTATATACTACCTGGTTCTCTATAACCTTGGCTCTGATACCAATCTGTCACACCCCCAAACGGGCCCTGGACGGAATACGTGTCCGGAGGCGTGACTTTATTGAGCATCTCAAGTACAAAGCATAAAGAACGACCTCTAAGGGTACGTTTTGAAAATAAACACCGTTGCGTAAATTTAAAATAATAATAAGTTTTACATCGATCAAATTTAAAGGATTTAAAAGACAATACGCGGAAGCTTAAATGAGTTCAACAACGGTATTTAAAGACATAGATAAATCTCTGGTAAACCGGTACAGGCAAATAGACTTCACATAAGTCAAGTAACGACATCCATGCTAAGCACCTGAGAAAAACATGCTTAAAACGTCAACATAAAGTTGGTGAATTCATAGGTTTAGTTCAAACGTTGTTATAGTGGACCACAAGATTTCAAAACGTATGCGACAGTTATAACAGATACAACTTCACATAAAGAGGTATTTACGTTGCACTAAGCTCATGACACCGAAGCTAATTCTGAACGTAGCATATAACATGCCAAATGATTGCTTGCCCTTCCAGGTGTCCGACCAAAGACCACCTAACTAGATTCGACATGACATATATCCGTTAGTCCTTGGACAACTCGAACTAGTAAGCGCTACTCACCCGGATAGGGATAATTAGTCGCAATAGATCTATTTATTCACTCGCGCTCTCTCAACCGGTCCTCCGGTTAAGAAATTAACAGTTCATGATAGTTCGGGCAATAAGTGGTCTAAACGCTACTTAGGCAACATGTAAACAGGGAAATCTCACGTATAGTACTTGTGTCTAGTTTTAAAAACAAGCAATGTCTCTCACCCCAAGTTATAAAACATTTATTCAAAACGAGTAAAAGAGTGGGGCTATGAACTTACCTTATGCGGGTAGTGGATCAAAAAAAATCAATCAAGTGAAAATGAATCTCACGGTCCTAGCGACAACCTAACATATAGTCGTCGTTTAAGAATGATGTACAACGAATAACGCTTAACGCAAGAACTGATCATCCGAGCACGAGTAGACACGGCGTATCCCTTTTTAAAGTTCTTTCGAAAGTTATAAGTTTTGGCAAGTCTCAACGCTTTGGAACATCTTCGAAAATATTTTGTCTTTTAGCGTATTTTGTCTTTTAGTGTATTTTGTCTTTTAGTGTATTTCGTCTTTTAGTGTATTTTGTCTTTTAGTGTATTTCGTCTTTTAGTGAATTTAGTCTTTTAGTGTATTTCGTCTTTTAGTGATTTCGACACATCAACGTTGACTCAATAACCGAAAATGTTGACCTAAACTCGACACTTAACGTTATTCTACATTTTATCATAAGTTTGATAATAAAAGTATATTTTTGACGCTTTTATAAAGTTTATGAAATTTCGGCATGACCTTTCTAAAATTATTGACTTTCCATTTATATATCAAAATAGTCACAATGAACTTTTAAACGCAAAAGTACAACTACTTTTTATTTTCTTCCATTTATAAAAAAAATATTAAACTTTGAGACTTATTGTTTTATAGAAAAATAGATAATGATTTTCACAACGATCCGCTTTGTACACCTTGTTCGGAATGATCATACGAATGCAAAAGTACAACTTATTTATGAAAAGTAGAGATGACTTACAAGAAAACACGACGAAAGATGATTAGAAACTAAGAACAACCCAAACGTTGTTTTATAAAATACCCGGATGAAGTAACAATCAACTCAAACAATATATCTTCAAATGTAAATGATTGAAAGTGAAAAGTCTATGATTTTGTAAGTGTTTGTGTTGGTTCGTGTGTTTTAGAGAGAGAGCACAAAGAGAATTGTTTTGGTGTATGAAAGAAATGAAGTGAGAATGAATGAATATGTATACCAAGATTACACACACACACACTCACACACATGCATGTGTGTGCCGATTTAGTTAGGGGACAAGAAATAGGGGACCAAAATGATCTTCTTATCACACACTACCTAGTACTAGTCCTTTACCACAATCCATGCAAGCTTGTCTAGTGATTTTGATTTTCAAATTTGAATCCTATGTACACATGCATACATATCCGGTTATGAACAAGGCCAAGGGGGGCCAAAAATGGTTTCCCATATTCTAGGATCACTAGTGCTCAAAAACATTTAATTTCCAAAGCCTTTGCATGCACATGCATATGTATAGATTAAAACGCGTATCACGTAAATAACGAATCGAGTAACGGCATCACGAAAAATTACAAAATTTTAAATATTGTCTTAAAACATAAAAACGTGGCTATTGCCAAAATACTACAACGTTTGGTGTCCCGGTTCGCTCCCGGTGACGATTCTCAGATAATAACGGAACAATTTCCCGGTTAAACGGAAAAGCTAAACGAAACTTTTAAGAATTCAAATTACTAAACGGAAACGGCTAAATTAATGAACATAAATTCTCGGGGTGTCACATCAACTTCAAAGGTGACCCCTTCTAGTCGTTTCCCGGGTCGTTTTTGTTCCGACGAGGCGTGAATTGAACTTCGTGTCGACGTTTGTGATCGGGATTTTGAATGGATTAAGATTTTTGATTTTGATTCTAATTTCTAGAAATTAAATGCAAAAATAACGCAAAGGAAAGCAATAAATTAAGCAAACAAAAATTAAAAACGAAAAACGTTAACGGGATTTTAAAAACGCACCTTAAAAACCTAAGACTTTAAATTTTAACCATATAAAAGCAAACTTAATTTCTATAGGTCCTAAATGATAAAAGAAAATTTTAAAAAAAAGAATTATATTTTTTTTCTTTTATTTAATTTATTATGAATTAAAAACGCTTTTATTCTAAAAATAATATTAAAAATATTAAACTAATTTAGAAAAATATGAAAAATTCAGGAAAAATTCTTAAGACTATATTAATCCTAGGAAAAATAAAATTGGCTAAACAGCTTATCTCAATAAGCTGTAAATAAGCTTAAATAAGCTGTAGGCTTAAACTGCCAACTTCCCTTATATAATAAATTTTGCAAACCCATATTGAAAAAGTCCCAAGGGCGCGTTGGCAGTAGAGAGTGGTGTTAAGTATTGTGTGTGTGAAGGGTGAGGTCACAGGTTCGAAACCTGTGGCCTTACCTTTTTATAAAACACTTTTTTTAAAATTTCTTTTTGGAAAACCTTAAAGAACAAGCTAAAATGAACAACTTTAGAAAAGAGCTTTTTACCAGATCTTAAAAATAAGCTAGGGGTTACTGCGTAATCTCCTCATGAATGAATGTGCTTTGCTTAAGATTTGTTTTACGGCGTAACCTTAAAATCGTTACGCCGTAACTACATTTAAGAAACCGCGAATATATGCCCTTTGTATAGTCATTTTTTTTCCCTTGTTTCTTGTCAATTACCTGCATTTCACCTGAAAACTACAAAATGATAGAAAATATCTCATTTTTAAGTATTAGTGAAACATTTGCAAGTAATATAGGGGGTAATTTGACACTAAAAAGTATTAAATATTTGATGCTATCACGAAGCTTGCCACCGGCCGACTGGTCAATGGTTCATCTTTGACGGGATTGACATGGTCATAAAAGATTTAGACTTAGAGCCAAAGGTCAATGCCATGATGAGAAACTTTTTGTAGTAAGTCCTTGAAACGAGTTCATGCTTCTGATAGAGATTCTCCTTGATGTTGTTGGAACATCAGGATATCGTTGCGAAGTTTTGCAGTCCTTCCCGGTGGAAAGAATTAAGCAAGGAAACGAGTAGTAAGATCCTCCCATGTGGTGATGGATCCTGCTGGAAGACGTTCAAGCCAGTTGCTAGCTTGATCGCGAAGGGAAAATTGAAATAAACGCAGGCGCGTTCTTTCCCTGTTTTCATCGTCAAGGTCAAGTGAGTCCACAAGTTTTAGGAAAAATTTTCCCCCTTAAAGTGTTGGTTTGGATCCTTGGACCGAAGTCCGTGGAATGAGCATCTATTTTGCACCAACCTGATGGTGTCGGATCGAAGAGGTACCACATTGTTTCCTACATGGAGCTCAATGGTATTACCTTTTATAAAATGAACCCGGGATACCTCGAAATTTTCGGGTCATTATTTAACCCCGTACTTTATTATTTATTTTAATTTTTCATAAAAGTCATTTTTTTTGTCAACCAGATAGGTTATCTCGCATTTGTAGTGAAACGTTTATTAAATACGAACCCGACTTTAGACTAAATGTTAGTCTACGTGCTATATATATTTTTATTATTTCAGAAAAGTATCCCATACGTGGTAATTCTATTTTTATTATTTACGTTTATTTTTCGTGGTTCAGCCTAAACTTTTGTTATATTTTATGGCTATACCCGTCGGTCCCAAAACTAATCCCTTATTCTAAATTTTTTACACAAAATATATTTTATCACACCATGGAACGACATACCCATGTGTAGTGCAACGTAGTGCAACTTTTAAGTGTCAATATGTCCTCCCATGTTGAAAAAACACGTGTAAAACCACCTTACTAACAATTTATGATCATTTTCTATCCTACAAAAAGATATCGACATATTTAATCTAAGACCATTTTATACAGAGAAAACACAATTTTTACAAACAAATTTTCACACCATGATATGTCAAATGTGATGGACCAATAATTTTTTACTACTGTATATTTTATATTGCTTATTTTCAATATCAATAATTGATTGTCACATCATGATGTGAGAATTTGTTTGTAAAAATGATGTGATTGTAGCAATTTTTTTTATACAGTATATACATAAAACAAATAAATGGAAACTGATACTAAATTGACCAAGTCAAACAAAAGTTTGTCTAACATGATTACTCCATGCGTTTCTTTTCTCGGGTATCTACATCTACAAGTTTCTATGCACACTTGTTTAAAATGAAAAAAAAAATTAATTACTACTATGAATTGTTTATATATGTGTGCCTCTACTTATCTTTTCTCTCTCTATCATTTTCAATCTACAAAACCCATAATTTACGCATTGGAAACACGCACATACATAGATAAAAACGTCCATGCATGCGAAGGTCTTTATTTGAGTTCGAGTCAAGAAAGATTCTCTGTCTTAGGCTACAAGCGTGCAAACTTTGTGCAGACCATCTCATTCCTTAAAACTTACCGCCACCATCATCAACCATAAAACAAATTCTATACAAAATTTTCTAACAAAGCGCAATATTTTCACCCATGCCTACACTTTATTTCTCTCCAACACACCCACCTATGAAATGTTGTCTTCCCTCCTCTCTACTTCTTAGAAACAGCAGCGACAAGACCAACACATACACTCTCTTCAATGAAAGATTTTAGGTTTGCTCTTCCGGTGGTTTACTGTTCGCGAGTTGGGCTCGCTGTGAACGTAACACACGTGGGTTCAGAATCTATCACATTTGGTTGCGTTCGTGTTTTGAATTTGCCGTTTTCGCGAACCAACGTTCGTTTTCTTTTTGTAACAAAAACTAACTCGTTATGGCTAGAAGGTACCCCCTCGTGTTCCACATTCAAGGTTTATGTGTTAAATGTCTACATCACATCCCATTGTTTGAGTTGGAAGTGGGTCACGTCACCCGACCAAGTTTGTGGCTCCGAGTTCGAGTTTAAAAGGCCTAGTCGTTTTTCTCGGCGAGTTTTGGGTTAATTGCGTTTAGTTTAGGGAATCGGCTGTCGTTTAGGATGCGAGTTTGGGTTTCGATGATGTTCGTGTCCTATATGTTCCGAGATTGTTTCGTGTTCCGAACATGCAACATGCAATGCTACATTAACCTGGGTCTTGGAGATTCACGTAGAATAACGTTCGCTATTTGAAAAAGATTCGTTGTGGGTTGAGCCTCATATATGGTATAGTTAATTAGCAACTAATGATGTTTCATCATTTTTCGATGAGTTCTCCATTACTTGTATCATAAAGGTAAAACTTGGTTACATGATTTCCTTTATTGATATAATATAGTTGGTAACAGTAGTATATTCATTATGGGTAAATATAAAATGCCAATTGGTCTCCCATTTAAATCGTGCACTAAAAAAATGTCATTTTCATAGAGTTTTAAATTCATTTTACATTTTTTGTCCTTAATATATTAAGCTAGACACAAATAAAATATTATAAATTTTAAAGTAACACTTTTTGCTCATGTCCATTTTGCGCTCTTCAAAAACTAGTCTACAATATTTGTCTAATTATTTTGTTGTTAACAAAATTCATATTTATGGAGATGTAAGTCTCAAAAGTTATAGTCCATATGAAAAACTTTATAAAAAATAATTGCAGTTTATACGCGTTTTTTAATATTTATAAAACCTAGATACGCGACTTTACTGCTTAAAGTTTCCTCTCGGCTTCTCGACACTTATTCTCGATATTTATATCATTTTACCTTAAGGTGAGTTCATAGCTCATGTATTTCTATTTCCTTGTTTTAAACAAACTCTATTGGGGAGATTACAATGCTTGGTTTTACTTTGGACACCAAGTGCTTTTAAAATTGTATAGCTATCTCATATTAGTGCCTGAATATTATTGCCTAAGTTACACGCTGCCAATTAATCCTTTCATCATGAACCGTTTAGTTGCTATTTGTAGAGCAGCAGAAAGTGTGGATAGATCTTATTTGGGGACTGTCCATCCCGCCTTGAATTTCTGGTCACAAGTTGACTATTGGTGGCATTTAACAGAGTTTGCGTACTTAAAATAGTTTTTGAACATACATTATCATATTTAAAGGCAAACAAGTTAAACTTTCGCGGGTCATGAGCTTGAGAGCAATAATACAGTGTTTTAGACTATAGAATATGTTTCATGAGTCAACCAGTACTTAAATCTTTGTGGTCCACACAAACTTTAACTTCTAACCTATGACTTCACTGCAACTTTATTGTGACGTTTAGGCATGTTTTATCTCAGGTTATTTCCAGGTATATTGCTCGAGAAGGAAAGCCGCACGAATAATGTATAATTAAGACTCCGCATTTTTTAACATTGACAAAACTTAACTCTTTGAAAACAATGCATTTTGTAAAGACTTTCTTTCAATTTAAACTCGATGAAAACATTGTCTAAACATTATATCATGTTTGAACCTTTGAATTATTTCAAAACTGTTGGGACCTATTGTTAGCCTTAATTTTATATAAGTCGAACAAGAATGTTATCGGTCTTATTAGTCGTAACTATCTTGTTAAGTAATAAGGCTAGTCTGGTTCCACCGGAGCTTTGAATTGAAATCTAATATTGTCCCATTAGATTTCGGGCCTCAAAGCCCAAGAAATAAGCCCAGCCCGGCCCAATTAGAAAGCCATAAAGCCACTCATGGCTCAAGGTAGAAATAGAAACCCACTCCACACATGGAGAGGGTGTTGGTTACCATTTCATCACTTGTGTGTGTGTGTAATCTTCCACCTCTTTATTTCTCTCTAATAATCTTTCACTTTCCTTATCTCTTTTCTATCTTTATTTTGCTTATTGGTATAGCTTATTATTGTGAAATGGATTAAGCTTTTGGGATAACATTTGGTATCATTCGCCACGGGTGGGTTTAGTTTTTTTTGTTGTGGTAATTTACTTTGAGCATTATAGCATTCGGCTCACTTCTTTTGTTTGAAAAGTTTGTTTTTTTTTGGCGTATTATCTCATTCGTTCTTTATTATTATTGTCTCCTAAGTTCACACATTGCTCAACATTAATTTTGGCTGTCTCTTTATTTCAAACTTTCCCCACGTTTTAACAAAAAGGGTGCGTTCTGTCATAGTTTTTTTTTTTTCTCTCACGGAAGAATAGAACGAGTAAAAGGTCACAGTAACAATCGAACGAGGGAAAACTTGATCACTCGAACGAGGGAAAACTTAGACCATCGAACTACAGTGCATCGAACGAGTGTTCTTTGCTTTTTATCGAACGAGTGTTTTTGTGTTTCGATCGAACGAGTGTTTTTATTTAAGATTTGATTCGAACGAGTGTTCATTGATTCGAACGAAAACGATATATATATATATATATATATATTTTAGCCTTAATTTTATATAAGTCGAACATGAATATTATCTGTCTTATTAGTCACAATTAGTCTTGTAATGTAATAGGCTAGTCGGGTATTAACGGACTTGGTTTGTAACATAATATTGTCCATGTTTAGGGTTAAAGCCTATGATAAGCCAAGCCCGGCCCATTAGTAGAAAGCCCATGTGACAACTACTAGGCTAGGGTATATAAGGAACCCTCTCAACACATGGAGAGGGTGTTGGTTGCATTTGTTTCATTTTGTAATCCTCCACTTCTCTCTCTAATCTAATCTTATATCTTTTGTTTCTCTCTCTACTTTCTCTCTCTATTTTTTACTTATTTGGTATTACTTATTATGTTGTGTTTGGATTAAACATGTGGGACAAAAAGTGATACCAGAGCTCATGGGATGATTAGCTAGATTGTGTGTGCGTTTTCTTAGTTAGATTCGATCAAAAGTTTGGTTTTTAAAGGTTTATGGTCTCATTCTTGACACTCTTTGATTCTCACAATTGTGGTGTTAAAGTTGGTGTTTTTATAGTTGTTATAGCCTTCTAGGATCAAGTTATGCAAAAGAAACCAAGCAAAAACGTACAAAAGGGTAATTTTTAGGTGTTTTTAGGTGGAAAAAGTCATGTTTTTCATCACTGCATTTTGTCTCTCTGGCGAATTTCTTGACTGCGTTTTGTCTCCTGCGTTTTGTCTCCTGCGTTTTGTCTCCTGCGTTTTGTCTCCTGCGTTTTGTCTCCTGCGTTTTGTCTCATTAGGGACTGCGTTTTGTCTAAGACTCTTCATTACGTTAACTCATTTCAACCAAACCAAATCATAATTAAACAACATATCACCTAATCTAACAAACAATCATCACTTTTAACATACAATCACTAATCATTGTATCGATCCAACAATTATCATAATACAATCAACACTTTACTCACTTAAGATCCGATATCCATTCACAACATCAAAATGTCAAATACAAATACCAATTTGCAAATTCAACCATCAAGTGTTCTTCATAATGACACAGTTTCTTCGTGTTCAACTTCTAACGTTCAAGAGAAGACACAACTTTCAAGAAGTAGATGCATGAACCGTCTTCGAGCAATTCAGTCACAACTCAAGTTTCTCACAGAAACTTTACACGATTTTGGTAACATGCCTATCTTCAAGAGAACTTTCTCTCAAGACTTGGACTTACTAGAACAACATCTTACTAAAGAAACAATTTCTCATACTTATTGCAATACTACTTGACTAAGCTCAGAACAACGTTTGACGATGCTTTCAATTCAGAAATCAAAGCGCGTATGCAAAAATACACAAAATTTGATGCTCAATCCTTCTACGATGCAATGATATTTAACATGGATTCCATTGGGAAATACATGCTTGAGATAACTCTTCATCAACCATGAATTCCACAATTGTTGAAGCAAAAGAAGTTAATGCAAACACAAGAAGATCATTCAAATCCAATTCCAGCATTAAATGTTGATTCATTGAAAGTTGATTTAGTTGTCATACAAAACACTTGTTTTGAGAAAGATTACAGTAATTTAGAGACTGCATCCAAAAATCAGTAAAGGAATGCAACTTAAATTCTGAAACAAAAGATGCGCATGCAATCAAATACAAGATGTCAAAAGCAAAAGAAAGATGCATGGCATATTTTCCATCTCTTCATTCATACCTTCAAGTTATTTCTAAAGATGACTTAAAAGGCACTCGCATCGAACATGTATTCAAATGGGCATTCATGTCACTCTTTGGTAAAGATGCTGATACTTTCACAAGTACAATGCTCCTCAATGTAGATCAACTACAAAAGCAACTTGACAAAGATGAATTTCAAGAAGATGAATCAATGGCAGCCTTTTGGGTGATTAACAAACAGTTTCAACAATTCATCGATTCAAAGTTTACTTTAGATTATGACAGTCAAATGATAGACAAGTACTTTGTTGAATACACTGGAATCGAGGTTCAATATTTCAGAGATACACTACTCCAACACCTAGGTGATGTTAAGAAGTCTGTTGCTGAAAGAACACGTCATCAAAGATAGTATGAAAGAAGGGTGAATAAAGGACATATGCAGACGCAAGAGAGTAAGATTGATATGGGTAAAGCAGTGGAAAAAGGTTTGGCTATCATGGAAAGCAATGGAACAGAATCAGAAGTGCAAGATGACAGCAGCAGGTCAGGGAATGATACAGATGCTGATGATGCAGATATCAGACCCATTTATGACGAAGAGCCAATGGCTGAGGTACAATTGACTGCTGAATATAATATCTTTGCAATAGGACAACAGCATACTGAGCAACCTGAAATCATTGTTGAAGGTAGGGTTGACCAGTATCCTGAAACATGTCAAGTTAAAAGTCCTATGCTTGATTCATCACCTGATAACCAGACAACTGAATACTCAAAACAATCACTCGAGTCTGAGAATATTTTACTCAAAAAGACTGTTGCCCAATTTCAAAAAGATTTTTCAAGAATGGAAGCACATTGTATTGCTCTCGAACTTAAATATCAAAATCAAGCTTTAAAATCGGGGCAACATGGTCAAATTTTGAATGAAACAAGTAATAAAGCCAAGATTGAAAAGGAAATTGATGTACTTGAAACAATGAACATCGAATTAGAACATAGTGTGGCTAAATTACGTAAGGAAAATGAGACTTTGAAACAGCATTACAAAGATTTGTATGATTCTATTAAAATTACGAGATCTAAGACTACAGAACAGACAACATCTTTGCTTGCTAATAATGCTGAATTAAAAGCTCAGATTCAGGAAAAGGTTTTTGCAATTGCTGCTTTAAAAAATGACTTAAGGAAGTTAAAAGGAAATAGTGTAGATACTAAGTTTGATAAAACATCAGTCTTGGGGAAACCGGTTTTACCATCACTAAGAAACCAATCAGTTGTTAGACAACCGAATGCGTTTAAATCTGAAAGGGCTCAAATGTCAAAACAACGGTTTGCCTCCCAAGTTGATGTGAATAAGAATTTGTCAAAACCAGTCACTCAACATTATTTGCCTAAGAAAACAGAATCCGCCTTTGCAAAACCTGATCACATGATTGCATCTAGCTCATCTAGGAATAGTTCTAAGAACATACCAAGATTTAGTTCAAATGACATGGTTCATAATCATTATATAGATGAAGCTAGGAAAAAGACACCAGAAAGAGATAATAACTCAAAAACTAGTGTGATACCTTCTGCTAGATTTCAAAGCACTGCTGATGGTAGCAAACCAAAACCTAGGAGCAACAATCAAACACCTATGAGTTTGGCTGTATCTAAGAGTAGTTGCGTGACAATAACGGTTATGCCCAAAGCAGATCATTCTAAGAGTTCTAGTTCTTTCCCAGATTTCAAACACTTTGTTTGTTCTACATGTCATAAGTGTGTCTTTAATGCAAATCATGATGCTTGTATAACAAAATCCTGAAGAAAGTGAATTCACATGCTAAGATTCAATCCTATAAGACCAGAAACAGTAACAAACCCATAGATCAAAAGAGTCATACTTAGAAACCTAGTAGGCAGATCTTTACAAGACATAGGTTTTCTCTTAATAAGACTTCTGTTGTGTATGAGAAAAAATCTCCTAGATCTGATCTTAGGTGGAAACCGACGGGTAGAATTTTCAAATCTATTGGTCTTAGGTAGATTCCTATAGGAAAGTTATTCAATTCTTGTACATGCAAGGATGACAGTGAATCCACACATGGTTTAAATATAGATATCCATAATATTCATGAAAGCAAACAAACTCTGGATTTAAGTGCACGTACATCAATTAATGTTCCAAAGGAACAAAGTCTTGATTTAAGTGCAGGTACCTTATGTAATGTCAACAAGGAAAATCTCAAAGTATGGTTGATGAAAAAGCTGATATCTCAGAAACCATTGTCAAAGTGGATTCACAAATGATGATACAGAAAAATGACATTTGATCACAACAGATCAAGCCTCAAACCTTAATGTCAAATGACGTTTGATCATAACAGATCAAGCCTCGAACCTTAATGTCAAATGACGTTTAATCACAACAGATCAAGCCTCGAAGAAAGGAAATCTGTGGAAACTAAGTTTGAAAAATCATCGGTTATTTGACAACCGAATGCTTTTAAAAGTCAAAGACAATCCATTTTAGGTAAACCATCTATCTTTTCAGATTCTCTTGCAAAGAAAGATTTCTCAAAGTCAAAGCTGTTACCACACAAATGTGTTAATGATTTTTCTAAAACCAGTCACTGCACAGATTTTTGCCTCAGAATAAGGTTGCCATTGTCAGGAACACAAATGTGATTGCACCAGGATGTATAAGTGCACCAAAGGCCAATCTACTAGGACACCTCAGTTGCTCAAGGCATTAGGAAACCTAACCAAACGTGTGTTCCTTTCTCTCAGGAGTATAATTCCCATTACTAGTGTTAGCAGGACCAAGATTAAGAGCAATCATCTGGAAGATAGAGTCTTGTCTAACAATGTCAGGGAGAGGCACGATAGTAGAAGACCATCGTAGGAAGTTTAAGTTTTCAAATAATAAAACGTCTGTAACTGCGTGTAATGACAGTTTGAATGCTAAGACCTCGAATGTTAACTTTGTTTGTGTTACTTGTGGAAAGTGTGTGATGAATGACAATCATGATTTGTGGGTGTTCTTCATTATATAAAATGGCGTGATTCTAGGGACTAGACAACCAATGGCTGTGCCTGTTAGAACTAAGATCCCAGGCATGATGTGAACAAAATCTGTTGCAACATCCTCGTAAGAAAACTGTTGCAACAGTCTCCACTATACAAATGAAATCTAGAAACATAACTAGGAAGTTATATGAGCAAGTTAGTAAGACATGCAGTTGGTGGTATCCTAAGTATACACCTTGGATAAATATTGGGAAACCCTAAGTCTGAAAAAGGAATGTTAATCCAAACGTTAGTATGCCTCTAGGAATGCATTAGAAACTGCTAAAATTTTGGAACATAAGAATCCTAGGTGCTCCACTGTGTCAATACTCCATGTCTTCTAATTCTTTTGCAGGCTCGTCGAGATAAACTTATTCATGTAGACTTCGGTGCTCAAAAACACATGAACGGAATAATCTCAAACTTATATCTATTTTGTGGAGAACATTTCTGGGAACGGTCAAGTTTGGTAATGATCAAATTGCACCATTCTTGGCTATGGTAATCTGGGTTCAAGGCAACGAGTACTATTCAAAAAGGGTTATTAAGTCGAAGGGCTTAATCACAACTTATTCTCGTTGGTCTATTCTGTGATGCGGATTTGGAAAGTTTGCTTTAGGTAGTCATACATGTTTATATCCGTGTTTTGAGGGAATGATCTTCTCACAGGTTATCGTGCACAGATTTGTATTCCATTTCTCTGGCAAGACTCAATCAACTCCCAAATCCAATTTGCTTAATGGTTAAGCAACATCGTCTCATAGCATGGTTATGGCATCGTCGTCTATCTCTCATTTAAACTTCGGACACCATTCAACTTGCTTTCAAGAATAATATTGTGAATGGCCTTCCAAAGTGGAAATTCATCAAAGATCAATCTGTGTTTTCTTGTGAGCAGGGGAAAGCAAAAAGAAAGTCATTTTCACACTAAGAATACCACCAAGCTCATAAAGACGGTTACAACTTCTACAATGGACTTTATGTGGTCCCAATGCGGTAGAAAGCATTAATGGTAAGGAAAATATGTTTCTTGAAATTGTTGATTGAACTTCTCCCGATATACTTGGTACTACTTCTTGCGGTCCAAAGACGAAAACACTGGAGTTATCATTGATTTTCCTCACTCTTGTCCAAAGAGGACTTCATGCTCAAGTAACAACAGTTCGAACTGACAAAGGCACGGAATTTCTTAATAAATCTCTTCATGCATACTTTGCAAAAGAGGGAATTAGACACGAAACGTCAACTGCTCGAACTCCTGAACAAAACGGCGTTGTCAAAAGACGGAACCGTACTCTTGTTGAGGCTGCTCGAACAATGCCTAAAGCGCGCTTAATTTCCTATGTTCTTCTGGGCTGAAGCAATTGCAACAGCATGTTTTACTCAAAACCGTTCACTTGTAATTCCTCGACATGAGAAAACACCTTATCATATCATCAATGCCCGGAAACCGTCAGTCAAGTTCTTTCACATCTTTGGTTCTCTATGCTACATCATCAGAGATGGTGAAAATCTTGATAAAATGAAGGAAAAAGGTGATGCATGTATTTTTGTTGGGTATTCTACTCAGTCAAAGGCTTACAGGGTATTTAACAAGAGAACAAGAATGATAGTTGAATCAATTCATGTTAACTTTGACGATGCCTCAAATGGCGTCAGATCACGTCAGTTCTGACCCCGGTCCACAATGTTCAACGACGGTACTTGAACAAGACAGTTTAAGTCCCGGTCCACAAAGTCCAGAAAATGTTCCTCAAGTTGCTGAGACAGTAACAACGTCAAATGAGCTGGAATTGCTATATAGTCCGATGTTCAGTGAACTACTCAATGGAAATTCTCCTGTTGTGTCAAAGTCTTCCGCTGTACATGCTGCTGATAATCCCGATAAACGTCAACAACATAACACAACTCACACTTCTACACAAACACCTGATGTTGCAGATCCACCTCATTGAACATTCATTAACAACATCAAAATCCACTCAAGTATCCAACTGTCACTAGCACATGTGAACATTATCTCAAGCAGAAACCATATTTCAGAATTAATGCACAATTTGACGACGATGAATTTTATCAACATCTTCAGGTACACGGGACAAGTCAAGGGGAGAATCGTCTCGTCATGTTGATTCGTCAAAACATGGCATACTTTTCTATCAACACATCCTTCAGAACAACGTTGGACATAAAAGATCTCCATTAGAACAAGTCATTGGAAATCCTTCTCAATCAGTTAGAACAAGACGTCAGCTAGAAACAGATGGCGAGATGTGTATGTTCGCACTCACCGTGAGTCGAACCGAACCAAAGAACATCAAAGAAGCCATGGCTGATTCTGCATGGATTGAATCAATGCAGGAAGAACTTCATCAGTTTGATCGACTAGATGTATGGGAATTAGTCGACATACCACTTTGCAAAAATGTCATTAACTTAAAGTGGCTCTGGAAAAACAAACGTGATGAGGAAAATACTATCATTCGCAACAAATCTCGTCTTGTGGCTAAGGGATATGCTCAAAAGGAAGGAATTGATTTCGAAGAGTCATTTGCACCTGTTGCTCGGTTGAGGATGTACGAATGTTCATTGCGTATGCTGCACACAATCATTTACAGTTGTACAATTGGACGTTAAAACAGAATTTCTTTACAGGACCTTGAAGGAAGAAGTGTACGTAGACCAAACCAGATGGTTTTGTTGAACCCATATTCTACCTGACAAAGTTTACTCGTTCAATGAAAGCATTATATGGTCTCAAACAAGCACCAAGAGCGTGGTATGATGAACTCTCCAACTTCCTGGTATCCAACGGATTCTCAAAAGGTTCTATTGATCCAACTCTGTTCATAACTAAACATGGGGAAGACATACTGTTTTTTACTTGTGCATAATTTACGTTGATGACTAGATTTTTGGTTCTACGAACCCAAAACTTTCAAAACGATTTGGAAAACTAATGCACAACAAGTTTGATATGTCTATGATGGGGGAGCTGAAATTCTTTTTAGGAATTCAGATCCACCAATCCCCTTGTGGTATCTTTATAAACCAAGCTAAGTATGCTCAAGAGATACTTAAAAAGCATGGTATGACCTATGTGATGCATTGGCTACAAAATGGGCTACAAAATCAACTGATGCTGACTTGAGTGGTACTCCGGTCGACCAGACGAAATATCGTAGTATGGTCGGAGCACTCATGTACCTAACAGCAAGTAGACCAGATATTGTACATGCAACATGTTATTGTGCTCGCTATCAAGCGAAACCGACTGAGAAACATCTCACTGCGGTTAAACGGATCTTTCGGTACCTTAAAGACTCCATTAACATGGGTCTCTGGTATCCGAAGGACACCGGTTTCGAACTAACTGCTTTTTCAGATTCGGATCACGCGGGCTGTCTCGATTCACGTAAGAGTACATCTGGTGGCATACAATTTCTAGGTGGTGATAAGTTAGTCAGCTGGTCATCCAAAAAGCAGGACTGCACTTCAATGTCTTCAGCAGAAGCCGAGTATGTGTCTTTATCTGCGTGCTGCGCACAAGTTCTATGGATGAGAACTCAGCTCACAGATTTGCTTTCACTTTGATAAAAAATTACCCTATGTATTGTGACTCAAAGGCAGCCATAGCCATCTCGTGCAATCCTAGTCCTGCATTTCCCGTAACAAGCACATCGATGTCAGATCATCCTTATAAAGGAACAGGTTGAAAAGGGTATTGTTGAATTATTCTTTGTCGGAACTGAATACCAGTTAGCTGACTTGTTCACTAAAGCCTTATCGGAAGATAGGTTTAAGTCTCTTGTCAGACAACTCGGTATGAGATGTTTGATCACAGATGAAAATGAGGTTTGGCAATTGAATCTGCTTGACCATCAAACATCATATTGGTATATATTTTTATTCTACTCTTTCTTTTTGATTTATAAAATTTTTTGAAAAGAACATACAAAAAATATAAAACCAACAAAGAAAATAGAAAAATATAAAACCTAGAAAAAACAAAATACAAAATCAGGAAAATTTCAGAAATATAACCAAAAAGATCTTATCGACATGTCTCTTGGAATCGATAACATTTACGTTCCCTAGAAATGTTGATTAACAACGACACGGGTGGACGTGTAAATGAAGTTCGAACAGGAGTTTTCAACCGCTTTCAAAAAATACATGTCATCTTCTAATATTTCTTCTCAAATGACTTATGTACATTTCTGTGCATAACTGAGGTCCGAATGTTATAGGATGTGGTACGCTTCAGTGCGCTTACTCTAAAATAGATGAGATGTTTCTATCATGTTTTAAAATGTTGAACACAATTTTCAAAAAGACTCTTTCCAATGTCAAAATTGTCTACAATATATTTGTGGTCTTTTCCATAAAAAGTGGAATTTGTTAAAATTGTGTGTTCAACACTCCCTTCCTCGAATAATTTTCAAAGAATTGTAGTACGTAGAATGTCATTTTATGTGAATCAATTTCTGAGGGGAGAGCTTTTTTAAAACAAAGCCTTTTAATGTGTTGGGTTCATCTCATAAAATGTCTATTTTATGTTTCCCAAACAACATTTTGTGAAATTAAAATGTGGAAACTTACAATGTCAATTATTAATTATACATTGTTCACTAAGGCATCCTAATCTGTCTTATTCAACATTTTGTGGTGTTCATATCAATTTTTCAGTTCCAATGTCAAGTTTTAATTAATATTGTATCCCACATGTACTGTTGTAAGGGGAGCTGTTGGAAATCTGCATTTCTCATGCCAATATCGTGGTTTAATTTTTCTTCCCATGGAATTTTAATGTACAAATTTTAATCAATTGGGTATTTCAAATATAAGTGTTTTATTATTTAAATAAAGGGGAGAAAATGTGATTAAAAATTTGATATAGATAGAATGTGATCTTTAAGACTCTTAAGAGGCAAAATCTTTCCTTCATGTAGCAAAAATTTTGAATCTCGGAGCACATGTGTAGGGGGAGTATTTGAAAATAACAATGTCAGAAAATGGTTTTATGGTTCGATCTCATACCCAACAACCTATTAATTTCACGACGATTCTGAAGTCATAAGGTGGTTAGGTTAGGTATAAGTCCTACGATCCAACCAGAACCGGAGGTTCTACCCAAGGACACCCAAGTTAGAAATAGCAGTCCTTAGGGTATGATTGAGATGAAGAGTATCGAGGAAGAATGCCGACTAAGATTGAGCTAACACTGGATCAATCACAACAAGGTGTTAGTAATGACGTCTTGGTAAGCATTGAAGGGGTTGAAGAATAATAAGAAAATTGTGGTAAAAGGGTGAAAAGAAGGAAGCCTCCTTTCACCTTATGGCAGAAACCGGGTCAATACGATAATCTATCAATAACTCACATGTTGATTGTTGATATTGAAGACGACATCATGGACCCAGTGATGCAATGCACAACCCTTCCCAGCCATTCGGGTTTCTCTCAAAAGAAACTTGTCTCATTTGTCACGGAGATACACACGTTATCTATTGACATCTCACTCCGAGATTGTTAATATTGAATAGGTGGCAGTTTGCTCCAGCACTCCGATTACTAAAACCAAAGTGCACTAATTGAGTCTAGAGCCCGAAGAGATCAAAGTATAAATTCATTAGGACCACAAGGTCATATGGACTTGTTGAACACCATAAAGTTCACAAGTTGTAACAAAGAGTCCTACGCATTATCCTTGAGATCTTGCCAGAACATCCGAGTGACACTTAAGTATTCACAATGAAGATGGAAATCCTGCTTGAGCCAACATCAAACAAGCTCTTGGTAGGTGACTTGCAAGATTCTACATGAATCGAGCTTGTGCTAACTGGATATCGATTTTGGTCCAGTAAATGAATTGACGACTAATCAGAAAGATAGTAACTATTTGATCATTCTTACAGTTGTGGTGTCTGCTTTGAGACGTTTCGGTAATGAGAACTAGCAAGCATGGTGAATCTAATACATCTGTGTTAGAAGATCCTACGCTTTGAGCTGGAAACCCTGTCAAGGAGATTCTTTGAATCTACCTGATCACAGGTATAGTATTTATACTATAAAACGGGAAACCGGAGGTTAATGCAACCGAAGTCAAGATGAATGACAAAGCCATATTCATCTTTTATTGCTAACTGTCTTATTTCAGGTTTAGACGACGGTGTTGCAGCCTCATTCCAGCGAAGTCGGATTCATAAACCACATGCTCATACTCAAGCTTTCAAAGTCAATCGTTCAACATCAAGATAGTTTATTCTAATCTTCCCCACTTCCAAAGAGCCTCAAAGTCAAATAAAGAATCATCAACTGGGGAGATTGTTAGACTTATAATCATATATGTCAAACAAGAATGTAACAAGTATGAGCATGTTGGTCAAGAGCACAAGTTGATCAAGAAAGTCAAATCAAGATGATTCATGTCAAGGAGATGATGCAAGATAACGATCTCAAGAACTCAAAGTCAAAAGATAAAAAGGTCAAGATCATGATCACAAAAGCAGTATGAAAGCAAAGCCATTACAAACAAGACAGACCAAAAACAAGGCAAATAGCATAAACTTGTCCAAAATCACATCCTCAACGTTCAGCGGGTGGTATCGGAGGAGTGTGAAGAAAGAGACCTAAACATTAGGGGAGATTGTTAGACTTAATTTATATAAGTCGAACAAGATTGTTATCGGTCTTATTAGTCGTAATAGTCTGTTAAGTTAATAGCATAGTCGGGTTCAACGGGCTGATTGTAATCTTATTGTCCATGTTTCGGGCTCAAAGCCCAAGAATAGCCAAGCCCGGCCCAAGTTAGAAAGCCCATAAGCCACTCATGGCTCAAGGGTATAAATAGATCCTCTCCACACATGGAGAGGGTGTTGGTTACCATTTCATAATTTGTGTGTGTGTGTAATCTTCACTCTTTATTTCTCTCAATAATCATTCACTTTCCTTACTCTCTTTCTATCTTTATTTTGCTTATTGGTATAGCTTATTATTGTGAAATGGATTAAGCTTTTGGGATAACACCTGCTATAGGAGATTAGAACCATTGGGATTCTCAACCATGAAAGCATACACAACATTATCACTGAAGTTAGTAGTACTAACTTGAGGATAGCCAGTGTTAACATTGCGGTAACGTACTAAACTTCATAAGCAGGTTTAGCAGTATTAACATCATTAGTACTACTAGTTCTTGAAGCAGTCATAAAGGCCATGTTTTGAGCACCAGTACTTGCACCAACATATTTCTTTACATCTTGTTCAACAATTTAGAAGTTGTTGTACAAATCATCAATGCTCATTGTTTCAATATCAGCCTTATTCATCCAGACTACAACATGAGTATTCCACTCAAGAGGTAAGCTTCTTAAAAATTTTAAATTTAGGTCTTCTTGAGTGATGACCACACCCAAAATTGCAAGCCTACTAACAATCTACTGAATCCTGTTAAAGACAGAGTCAAGTGACTTTGTGCTTGATTCACTAAAATTTTCATATTGTTGCTTCTAAAGTGTCTTCTGTGTTTTCCTAGTGGCTTCATTATCTCCAAATCATGTTTCAATAGCAGCAAACATTGTTTTAGCATCACTATAATGACTGAAAGTAAGTTTATGTTCATTGGGAAGAGCCATGAGTAGCAAGCTTCTAGCCTTCACATCATTCTTCTTGTTGGTCTTCTCTTCAGCAGTTGCAGGTACTGACATCTTTGTAACCGAGGAACCATTCTCTTGTGTTGTTTATGGTACAGATACCTATGAGTTACCATTCTCTATGACCTCCCATAGAGCATAGTCTTGTACTTGGAAGTACTGCTTGATTCTTATCATCCATATCTCATACTCACCTAATTTGAGTATGGGAAGCTTAGCAGTAGTATTACTCTGTGCAGATTCAAATTCCATGACTTCTAGATCAAAGTTTCTCAAAGCACAAGATCAGATACCACTTGTTGATCCCAAACCTTGATCGATTCCTTAGCTTGTCTAAGGTTAAATTACCTTGGATAAATCCAAAATAACTTATTGTAGAAACTTTGTGTGTATACTAAAATGTATGCGGAATCTACACTTTAATAACTAGAAGTATTATGAATAAAACAGTAATTGTGAATGAACAAAGATATAACCAAACGCTCCAATATTATTTGATGAATAATACGAGTACTCTTGACTAGTATTAGGGTTTACAACCTTGAAGCTTTTAATCGACTTAACAACTATGAAAATCTTTTTTTATCAACTAATGCCCTAGAGCCTCCTTTTATAGGTTAAGGAGTCCTAGTCGGCTTACAACACACGCTAAAGATAAACATAAACTTATAGAATATTCTGATACAATCTATTCTATAAATATCTTTTAATCTTTATCTCCAAGTAATCTTTATCTCTGAAATATTTGACTTCCCTTGGCAGTATTAATCTTCTCTGACAGTACAAACTAATACTAGCAGTATTAATCTTGTGCTAGAAGTATTAACCCAGTTAATATTGTTAGTTATAATCTGATCAGTATTAACCTCTTGAACTAGAAGTACTAACTTGTGAAGATTTATTCCCAACAGCTTTTATGAAGATGTCTGCCCGTTGATACTCCGTATTGACAAAGTAAAGTTCAATCACCCCATTCTCAACATGCTCCTTAATAAAGTGAAATCTGATGTCTATATGCTTCGACCTGGAATGATGAACATTGTTGCAGCTTAAGGCAATAGTGATTTTGTTATCACAGTACATTGGAATCTTATTGAATCCAAGGCCATTGTCGGTAAGCTGTGATCTCATCCAAAGAATTTGAGCGCAACATCCCGACATAGCAATATATTCAGCTTCCGTACTGGATATCGCGACACTTTTCTGCCTTTTTGATGACCACCTAACAAGTCTATCTCCCAGAAACTGCATACTACCAGATGTGCTACAGCGTGTATCTTGACAACCAGCATGATCCGCATCTATAAATACTGTTAGTGCAATTGAAGAATCCTTCGAATACCATAGTCCCCGATTGACGGTTCCTCTTAGATACCGAAAGATCCTTTTGACCGCATGTAAGTCCTCACCAAGTCCTCTACACATTGACCATTGTTGTCACGAGTGCGGTGATTCGTTAGATGGAATCTTTTGTCGACAATGCACTTGTAAGTGCAACAAGATATGCAGCAGCAAGATTGATACGAAGAAATCAAAGTTGTGTTAGTTTTTACTTGCTAGAAAAGTATGTTTTGATAATAATTGTAATTTTTCAAACATTTAAAAGTTTTTCAAACATTTAAAAGTCTACTTGTTTGTGGTGCATGTTAAATGTTTGACCAATAAATAGCATTTGACTGTATGCTTGTTTCTGTGCATCAAATCAAGTTTATGTCCTTACTTTATGAGTAGAGATTTATATCCATACTTTATGAGTAGAGATTTTGACAATTTTCCACACTTATAAGTGTGAATATTTAACAATGTTTTCACACTTTTAATTCCATCTTCTGAGATGATCTGGTGGGTAATTACCTTGGATAGGTTCTGCTGAATTAACATTCCCAGATGATGATTGTGCCGAACCTGGATCTCCAGTTACAAGGTTATGTGAAGGATGAAGAACATCGTGATTGATTGGGGTGTCTTCGTGAGTGGGTTCTTCTTTTTTTTTTTTTTTTTTTTTTTTCTTTTTTTTTTTTCTATGCAATTTCTTGATGTTGGACTGGATGATGTATATCGGATGTTGACAATGAAAAAAAACACTTGTTGACGGTGCATCTGGAGCAATCGTTGTAGACAAAGATGTACCTGGTGGAACAACGTGAGCGGTAATTTCAGTAGCAGAAGGTACTGGTTCATTGACTCGAGATTGTTCAAGGTGTTCATCAAACATTGGTTGAAATAACTTCACCTCTCTTTATCGGTTGGAGCGAGCCCTGATTTGAGTTGTCCAGGGGTCATCATGATAGGCTCGGGTCCTGAACTGATGCGTACAGGAGCTATTGACTGATGCATCTCATCGAATGTGGCGTGAATTGTTTCCATTAATCTACGAGTTCTCTTATTGTAGATTTTATAACCCTTCCTACTAGGAGCATACCCAACGAAAATCCTAATGTCAGCTTTGGCTTGAAATTTTCTAGAATTTTCGCTATCATTTGTAGGATAGCACAGAGCACCAAATACTCGGAGAAATGTAAGATCAGGTTTCTTATCATGTACAAGCTCATAAGGGGTTTTGTTATGACGAGTCATGAATTCTTGATCGTTCTGGGTGTACAAAGTCAGTGGCTACAGTTTGCCCATATGAAAAATGGAGCTTTCGAGAAGAACATCATTGTACGTGGCTGCTCTTACACTAGTGTTACGATTACGTCTTTTCAACAAACGCCATTTTGTTGTGGAGTTCTCGGAACTGGACTTTTGATGAAATATGCCACCACCTTCTTAGTATTCATGACATACTTGGTTGACGAATTACTGTTCCGTTATTGTGCGGATGAATTTGACTGTTTTGTTGAGGCCAAACCTGTATTTGCTAATGAAGTTGTGACAATACTTGGAGTTTCATCCTTTGACCTCAAGAATTTTACCCATGTGAATCTTGAATAGTCATCCACGATGACTAAGATGTATTTCTTTCCTTTAATGCTCTGGACTCTCATTGGACCACACAGATCCATGTGAAGGGTATGAAGAACTTCCATATTTGTATTTTCAGATTTTGGCCGGTGGGAGAACTTCTTGCTTTTTCCAAGTTGACAGGCTGAGCAAAGATGATCCTTTTCAAACTTCAATCTAGGTAGACCTCTAACCAGATCTTTTCGAGCAAGATCATTTATCGTGCCGAAATTTAAATGGTTTAAACAAACCGAGCCACCCCCCAACCATGATTTTGGGATTGGAAGCTTTGGACAGCAAGCAATATGGAGAATATTCATCATTTCAACAATCGATATCGTTGTACAAAATTGGTGCCATGACTACTTTAAGGATATTTGTACCATTAATATCACGAACAAAGCATGTATGCTTTCTGAAGGCCACTTCAAGATCAGAATCACAAAATTGCCCTACAGAGAATAGATTGTGTCCAAGTCCTCCACGTAGTATACTCTTGAGATCACACTGTCACCCATAACATATCTCATAACCATGATTCTCCTAAGTGGATCATTCTCGATCTGACATGACCCGATGAACTTTTCCACCAAAATTCATGAGCTTTGAACGTTTCCCCGTTCATATGTTTTGAGCAGCCTGAGTCCAGATACCAACGCATGACCTGTACGTACCATCAAAATAAAACATACGATAAAATCTCTATATTAACAAACTTAACCAAATTTAAATAATTTTACCAATATAATCCAAAATAACACATAATAACCAATACCTAAATTAATAAAACATTACCAAACACCTAATTCACAAAACTAAACCAAATTTTAACAAATATCTCCACAAACAATAAAACCAATTATTTAATAAGTCCTATTTACACAAATACTCAACCAATCAATAACACTAAAACCCTACTAAAGACCCCACACCCCGCAAATTGTATAATCACATATAAACATAACCATCCCTGTAAAGTCCAAAATAAACCTCTCACATCAATTAACAATAAACCCACAGTTAACACACCTCCCTGAAATACCAAAAATTACTACCCTAACATCAACACAAACAACACTTATCTATAAACACATTACTGTACTTTTGTTAATCAACTCATAGACAACCCTCACAACCCAACCCACCAACCATCAATCCTCTAAACCCCTAAATAACCCATAAAATCACAAATCAACATACAACTAAAACAAACCCCACCCCAACTATCACCCTTCACTAAACAACTTACAACACATAATACCCCAACAACCCCACATAAACAACAAATACCAACTTCTAACAAAACACCAACAACAACAACACCAACAACTCCTTCTTCACAAAAAAAATTAAAATCATCACTTCATAACCTCAATCAACTATTACAATAAACACCATAATCTTTACTCGTATTTCATAAATAACATAATACACACATTATCCCAAATATAAACAAATATAATCATCCTCATAACCATTAAAAAACCCACACCAACCAATCAAAACCACTACCACATTACACTTCACTCGTCTCTATCCACTCGCTCCTATCACTCTCCCTCAACCTCAATGTCCTCCCAAAACTAAATTCCACTATCCCCTATATAGAGATATATAGAGATATATATATAGAGAGTATCCCCCTCACCACCTCTCGCACCTTCCTCTCCGCTCCACCATCCACTAACCTATCAAACACCCTAAATATCTGACTCATATCGTGCCAAAACGCAACAAGTAAATCTCACTCGTCTAATCCCTTCATAGAAAGCTCACAGCATGTCAGAGACTCTGTCATATATAGAATACTCGAACAACTCCTCGTGTGTCTCATATACTCTCACCTCTTATTCAGTCTTTCGTTCTGTTCATCACAGTGTCTGTTTCAGATTTAAATAGCAGTGTCTAGTATATGAGTAAGACTCACCCCTACTGTACTATTGGTCAGTCCGTGTATCACTAGCTTAGTACAGCTGATTTTGTGTGTGTATTAGAGCAAAGTTTGTGATGCCTTCTTCAACCTAAAAGCTCTAATCATAACCACCTATCCCATCTTGAACAACCAAGGCATTTGTAGGAGTCTCTACTGGTACAACCCTTCTTGTATTATCACCATTTCTATTCCCCTGATTCCTTGGTGCCCTGCATTCTCTAGCAAAGTGACCTCTCATGTGACAATTTTAACATTCAACCTTTGTCTTATCAAAGGCAACAATTTCTTTGCCATTAAAATTCAGATCCCTTCCTGTCTTCTTTAAAAATCTTTTCACCCTCATGGTAAGCATGGCCACCTGCCATTTGAGATCCATCTCTTCAATATCATTAGTATCAATCTGATCCAGATCTTCATTTTCCAATTGTGGACTATTAGATTGATTAGTAAAGAAGGAAAACATGACATCATAAGCATAAGTTGAGGAAGAAGCTTATCCCTGTGAACTAGCAGTAGTAACATCATGAGAAGTATTAACTGCTTCATTAGTACTGCTAGTGTTTTCTAAAGATACAAAAGCCACATTATGAGAGTTTAAGTTTGAGCTTGATTGGCCTTTAATCTCATATTCATACACCTTCAGGTTATTATACAAATCATCCATGCTCAATGTGTCTAAATCATATTTGTTTCTCATGATTAAAGCAATATTGTTCCAAGCTGATGGTAGACTTCTCAGCAACTTCAGATTTGCATCTTCTTGAGAGATAACTTCACCATGAATTTCCAATTGGCTGATGAATTTTGGAAACCTATCATAGGTTTTATCCAGTCCTTCAGATCTTGATGCAGCAAAATTTACATATTGCTGCTTCATAATGGTTTTTTGCATTTTCTTTGACTCTTTGTTACCTCCAAACCTGGCCTTGATTGCTTCCCATAAGGTCTTTGCATCCTTGATTCCATGAAACTTTAATAGGTTCTCATCAGGAATGGCCAACAACAGAGTACTTTTTGCTTTCAATTCATTCTTTCTTGCTAGCTTTTGTTTAGCAGTTTTAGGAGGAATGTGACCTTCAGTACCATCACTAGCTGATGCAATAGCAGGTGCATCACCATTCACAATAACCTCTCAAAGAGCATTAATAGTATGAGTATGATATTGCTCCATTCTTATGCTCCAGAGATCATAGTCTCCTGTTTTAAGCATAGGAAGTTTTAGTGCAGACAATGTTTGGGTTGATTCTGACTGTGATTCCATCTTCTCTTTGAATATGAGATCTTGTGTAGATATAGTGTTCTTCTTATTCAAAGTTTCTCAACAAGCTCTGATACCACTGTGGATCCCTTTTGAAATTGATTCTTAACTTAGCTTTGTTAAAGCTTAGTTGTGTGTGGGATAGAATCCAAGCAACTATAATAGAAAAACTAAGATTGTGGATTATACAACTATGAGAGGAATCTAGCTTGTATACTAAGAAGAACAATGAATTTCAATATATTAAACGCAATCAAAGTTATAGAATAACCTTGAAACTAACTATATTTTCTATAGAAACTATATAAAACTTGATATCTAGATCAATGCCGTAGGGTTTCTTTTATACACCAAGGAAACCCTAATGGGCTTACAAAATGCGTCAAGTGATCAATGCATATCTATTCCTAATATATCTTATGCATATCACTTTAGCAGTACTAACTATATAACTAACATTACTTTCTACTTTTATCTAATTAGTATTATAAAACTAACGTACTAACATTTTGTATTGGCTGTACTAACTATTAAAACAACTAGCAGTACAACTAAGACTTGGCGCACTAAGTCTTCCATCGGCAGTACTAAGTTGAACCAGCAGTAGAAACTTGTAGAAGCCCTTAATTCCCAACAATTCCTCACATACAACCCATTCTTCCTAATCATTTATTCACCCTTCTTACTTAACAAATGATTTCATCTCTTCCACACATACTCTAAACATCTTCTTCCTAAACAATCTCATGATCACATTTTCCACTCTTTTTCTTTTATTGATATGTGATTATAACCCCATATTATTCCATTAATTTCATCGCTTCATCCTTCATTCTCATCTTTTATCTTTAAACCATCATCAAACTAATCTCAAATCTTATCTAAACAACTGCTACTCACATTCCCTCACACAATGTACTATCCTTGTACTTGTTGTACTTTATGTTCCCTACATTCCAACCAAGGATCCTCTATATCTTTTCAAAACATTCTTCACCACATATCTACTATTCATTCTCTTCTCTACAACATTTAAATTTCATACACATACATACTTCTTTATCCTTACCCTTGATCAAGCCATTTCATCATTCCAAGTTCCCACACTCTTTTCTTCTCAACCTTTAGATTGAATCTCAAATAAACACAACAAACATACTTTCACTTCTACCCTTGATCAAGCCACCTCATTAATCTAAACTCCCTCATTCTCTTCTCAACCATTGGATTGATCTCTCATCTCAAACAAACATACTTCCTCTCACAAACATTCAACTTCTCATGCATACGATAAACTACCTCTATTTATCACCCTTAATATTGCAACTTCACCTATCCTACTTACCTCTCTCTTCACATCCTCACCATCCATTTCAAACAAAGATCAAGAGGCTCTCTTTATGTCACATCATGACAACTCATACACAACCCATTCCTTCTTATCCAACATGTGCTTAAAGATTTTGAAATTCAAATTTCAAATCTTTCCCTTTTCTCTCCAAGCAAAGTATATTCCAAGAATATTCTCTTGTACCCTAACTAGCTTTTCTGGAATATTTTGTGGAATCTCAAACTAAGTTGTTACCTCTTTGAGAAATACCCATAATACCCTTTTCTAATAATCCTTTTTCTCTCTTTACTTATCGATTTAAGCAAAACGTTTATTATTTACAAATATTTTACCAAATGGATATTTGAGTTGGTTGACCTTGAGTATAAGAATGATTGAAAGGTCATAGCATGAAGTATAATTGGGGGTTTAACAAGTGCGGGTATTTAAAACGCTAAAGTCCCAAAGAAAAACAAACTCGGGATTTTGGCGCGCTGGCCACACGCTGACGTATAGGCAGTGCGCCAAAAACAATTTAGGACTCTTGGCCTATAAATACCCACCCTTGGCCTTTGTATTCCTCACCTCTTGCAAACATTCTTTCCTCTATTTTATCTCCTATAATTCTATAAGTCTAACACCTTTTATGTTCTTAATCTTCTCTTCTATCATCCATTGAAGAACACACATCTCCGCAAGAGATCCATACAAGTACCCAATCCATACTTATGTGTTTTTCCGAGGGTTTTTTTCTTCATACCATTTCATTAGAATCGAGTCTCTAGGTTAGGTTAGGACTTGGTTCATCTATCTTCTTTCAATCAATGAAGTTTTAAGCGAAGTGTTGTATCTGTAGGATCAAGCCTAGATCATTGGGGATCTAGTTAGGGTTTGGTAAGCTTCTAAGGGGTAGGATTTCTTAGGTTGAGAGGTTAAGTTGAAAACACGGGTTTCTTAGGGTGGATCCTCCAAGGGCGGATAACGTAGGTAGTAATCTTTGGTGTGAAGCTGGTTTTGGTTGAAAGCGGTGAGTTAAATTGTAATACGGTTTATAGTCCTCCATAAGGATTATAATAGCTATAGTATCAAAGTCGTAGATTCACAGGATATATGGAAGGATAAACCTGCCTTCCATGAATAGTATATATCGTAGTGTTTCTTATTCTCTCTATTTACTTATTGTTCTCATTGCAAAGTAGATTAGTACATCACTCGGATCCTTCGAGACTTAAGGTTTTATAAAATTCGAAGAAGTCAAGAAAACAGTATTCACCCCCCCACTACGGTTCTATAGTTGGTATCAGTGCAGCTTACTTAAATTTTTAAGTGTTAAAACCTTCCTGAGAAGTCGTTTTAAGTTGAAAACATCTTTTTCAAAAACGAAATCCTAACTTCTATTTTTAAAAAAAGTTGAGTAAAGATCCATGACTCAAAAGAACTATGTCGACGGATATTCTATGCAAAGACTGTTGGAAACAAGAAAAGTATCGGTCACTTCCAAGTTGTAATAGTCTTAGCCCATAGTTTAACATATGATTAGTCTAGTAAGCTAGTCTGGCCCAAGGACCCAGGGAAAGCCCGTTAAGGCATGGCCGCCTGTTAATAGATATGTACCCTCTTTAGCCTTGGCCCCCCCCCCCCGTATCTTTCATTAAATTTCTTCTTGCATACTAGATCATCTTGATTTATTTATGATTTGATATGTTTTTGATTCTGATCAATGATAGTGAGTGTACGTTAACTAGTTTGGTGAGATTAAAGTTTTTCGTATTTTGTTTTAGTGATATTAAATCCGAGTTTGAAATATTTCAAAATTATCTAAGACAGAAGGTCTCAACTCGCCGCCAGAGTGCTACCAAACCCCGCTCTTTTTTTTTTTTTGCAAAGAAAATAAGATAACTCGCCCGGTGGATTTTTAATTGGCTACGTGCCAGAGAAAACACTTCGCTGCCCCTCCCTTCCAAGCAACCGGCAACTCGTCGAACACAACTCGCTGCCAAGCAACCCGCCGCGAAGAATATATTTATCAAACCGCCGTTGAGTTTTCAAACCGCCAGAGTTTCCTCAAGATATTTGCTATTAAAATATTCAACCCGCTGATAACCTGTTCAAACCGCTGGTAAGCAAACCGCTGGTAAGCAACTCGCTGCTTAGTATAAAGCAACTCGCTTCTTGAGCAACTCGCCACCTGTTCAAACCGCTGGTAAGCAAACCGCTGCTTAGTAACAACTCGCCTCTTGAGCAACTCGCCACCTAAGCAACCCGCCGTGTGTCAAAGGGTTGGTAACCTACTTAATAAAATAATATTTTTCAGCAAACCGCCGTGAAGAAATTCTGGCAACTCTCCACGAAGAACAATGACTTTTATCACACAAAATCACCTATAAATCACCCTTTTGAATGATTTTGCTTGATTTCTTTTGCACAACACAGTACCACAAGGTAATAGCAACTAGAAACACCCAAACTTTATCATTACAAACAACAAAATTCGGAGAACATAGAAAAACGAGCTAGGTGCCTTAAAAGGTACACTTTTCGATCTAAATCAAGCAAGAAATCGCACATACACACGATCTAATCATCCCATTAGCTCTGATACCAATTGTGGTATATCCTATATCATAACACGGGGTCGATTCTTGGATTTGGCTAGTTTCTAGAGAGAGAAACACTTGAGAGAGAATATCTAGAGAGAGAAAGTGTTTTTCTATGAAAGTAAAATAATGACTAGCTTGCCTCTTCCAAAGTTGGAAGAGGCTATATATAGTACTTACAATATACCGGGTATTCGTACCCGACTTAAAACCGAAAAATGTACTATTAACTATTAAACTACGAGCTATGATAAACAGTAAATACACGGGGTGACCGAGTCTTTTTCTAATATCTAACATAAAGTTTGCCACCTTCACTCTGTTAGGTGTTGCTTTGACTTGGTGGAATGGTCAGATAAGAACCTTAGGTCCAGAGGCATATGCAATGACTTGGGAAGTACTCAAGAAAAAGATGACGGACAAGTATTGTCCGCAGGGTGAAATCAAGAAATTAGAAATCGAGTTGTGGAACCTAAAGGTCAAGGGAAACGATGTTCCAACATACACTGAACGTTTCCAAGAGTTAACCCTGATATGTACCAAGTTTGTTGCCAACGAAACCGAGAAGGTTGACAAATACATCAGTGGACTTCCTGACAACATTTATGGGAACGTCAAGTCTGCCAGACCCAAGACGTTGGATGAGACTATTGAGTTGGCCAATGACTTGATGGATCAGAAACTCCGCACCTACGCGGAAAGGAAATCTGACAACAAAAGGAAGGCTGACGATTCGTCCAGAAACAACCATGGTCACCAGTAACAACCCTTCAAGAGGCAAAATGTAGCCAAGGCCTACAATATGGGGACAGGCGAAAGGAAGCCTTATAGGGGATCTCTGCCCAAATTCACCAAGTGCCATCTTCACCACAATGGCCCGTGCACCCAGCGGTGCCACAAGTGCAACAAAATAGGGCACTTTGCTCGCGATTGCAGGAATACCGGTAACACAAATGTTACTAACACTCAGAAGGGCAATGGGGCAGCTCCCAAAGGAAATGGTTGTTTTGAGTGTGGAGCACCAGGGCATTTCAAGAGAGATTGTCCTAAGCTAAAGAATAAAGATGGAGGAAATAGGAATGCACAAGGCTGGGTTTATGCAGTTAGGAATGCAGAAAAGAGGGGAAATGCCCATCCGTTCAACATACTGGGTAGTTTCGATGTCATTATCGGTATGGACTGGTTAAGAAGATGTCACGTCGTGATCGTGTGCGATGAGAAACTTGTTCAA
>BQNB010045826.1:0-44066 GCA_026074375.1 Tanacetum coccineum | reverse complement strand
CACAGTGGCCTCCTATTTCCGCCTCTATGATCATTGGGCCTTCCGTTCCTTCATCTTCCCCCAGGGGTGGAAACAAGATTTTTGGATTAGGAGAGAAACTTTGTGTAATCCTTTGTCTAGCCACCCTTTCCCATGGTTGGACCATTAGGATAGCTAACGCTTTATCCTTCCCGAAAGTTTCTCCTTTCTATACCACCTTAGGTTGTTCCTTTCCGTTGTTCTGTTTTAGTTCTTTAATCAGATGCGACAGCTTTCCTGCTTTTAGCATTTCCTCAATCTGTTTTTTCAGGTGCATACGTTATGCCCTACTTCACCATGAAACTCGCAGAATTTTGCATGGTTCCGTTTCTCAACCGGGTTTGTCATCGGTGGCGGAGCTTTGAATTTTTCTTTGTCTAAAGCGAAAATTTCTTTGGGAGTTTTTGTGAGTAAGGAAAACCGATCCTGCTTCCTTTCTGACCTTTGCTGGTTCCGAAAACCTCCTTTTTGAAATTTTGCTTTTGGCTGCCTTCATGTTGTTTCCATGGTGGAAACGCTTTCTTCCGCTTCCCCCCTGAGGAAAGATGTGGTAACTCTCATCATTTCGTCAACCGTTTTTGGGATTTTGTCATGGAGACGTTTGATGTTTGTAATTCCATGCACGAATCTGGAGATTCTCATGCATTCTGGAGCCCCCTTGACATCCCTGCTTTCCAGTTTATATCTTTTCACAAAGTCTTTCGTAGACTCTCCCTCCCGCTGCTTGATGTTATGGATTTCTATGGGGTTTTTAATGCATTTATTCTGTTGGAGATAATTTTCCAAAAATGATTTCTTCAGATCGTCATATCTATCTATTGATTCAGGCGGAAGGTCATCAAACCATACCCTCGCGTTTCCTGTCAGCGTAGAGTTAAACATGTGGCATCATGTTGGCATGGCCCATCGTTCTGTTTTTGCTGCTGCCTGGAAGATTTTCAAATGATCCTTCGGGTCTTCGCTTCCGTCATATATCTTGATATGGTTGGGCATCCTTGTTTTTGGGAAGTCGAAGTAACGGATTCTTGGTGTGAAAGGATCTACTTCCTCACATACCCATGGCTGGGACAAGTCATCTTCTTCCTTACATGATTTCTTCTTTTTTGATCTTGATTTCCAGTGCTCGCCTTCATTATCCTCACTTTCTGAGAGAGCTTCTGTGTATTTCGAATGGGAGTTCCGGCTGTAGTTGTCTGAGCGTGCGGACACACTCTTCCCCCTACTTCCTAGCCTTTTAAACACGCCTCCTTCTTTCCACCTCTGCCTTGGTGATCTTGACCGCTCGCGTCTCATTCTTGAGAATACACTAGTTTTTGGGCTATGGGAGCGCCTAGATCTGTGCCTTTTTCATGTTCCTTAGTGTCAGTCGTTTTTGACTCTGAGTACCGTGATGTTCCGGAACATCCTTCAAAGTTAAGCCGGGATTTTAGTTCCTTTAGCTTTTCACTTTTTTCTTTCTCCTGGTTAAACTTTTCGGCCCCATTGTAATTTTTGTCGCAATATTCTCTGAGGGCTACGTCGGACGCGGGCCCACCTCGATCTTGCGTACCTGGCTCCTTTCCTCTCCCAACCGTGTTCCGCACAGCAGACGTGGGTTGGCTAGGAGTGGTTCGTTCATGATCGCTCACGGTGAGTATTTTTGTAGAACGCAGTTGTATTCTGGTCCCACAGAAGGCGCCAACTTGTTAGTACAAAATACGTAATGGGTTGAATGGATAGATCTTGGGAGTTATTGGACCAGACCCAAGGATGAGATCTTGTACTAAATCAAGTAATGAGATGATTTCATGCACGATGAAAGGTAAACCGTTAGTCTTATCGTGGGGACGGACCCCACGATTGGACTTCGGCGTAAAAATAAGTAAACATACTTGTCAGAGAATGTCAGAGTATGTGTGTATGAAATGTGGTCAGAAAATCATACCTTGTGCGGTGTCAGAGTACCCCTCTTTATAGGTGAGCCAAATATTAGGTTTTCCTAATATTCCGCTCATTTATGTTAGTGGGCCGAAGTGGGACCCTTATCGTATAAGGGTCCGCAGTAATCGTGTCTTGCGGACGTGGGTCCCCTTCCGCGGATATTGCTTGGTCCGCGGAAGGCCTATCACGTCCGTCTTATTTCTTCTGGGTCGCGCCAGCACGGGACTGGGCTTAGTTTGGGCCTGTTGTGCTTTGCGATTGTCTTGTTGGGCTTGGGCCCATGTATAATTTATGTAATCCAGGCCCGGAGGCCTGTTACACGTGTTATATGTCATCAGCAATTATTGCTTAAACTACAAAAGCTTGGACACCTTCTAAAAAGCCATAAGCTAAACAGTAAGAGGAGCTAAAGCCATGTAAAGATCAAGGGCATGGTCAAGCACTTGTGGAGCCTTTGGTCGCACTAAAAGGTGGTTCTCTGCAATAGGCCTTGGGCAACTCTACCTAGAGGAACCACATCTTCGTTTCAATCGTTCCAAACAAATAGTGGCCTCCAACATGTCTCTCATATAGCAGGTGTCATGTACCGTGTGGACCACCTCGCATCACCTTTGCACACTCTAAACACCAATACACGTATCATGCAAAAAACCAAACGTCGTCGGCAGATGTCAAACATCTATTCAGGAGCCGCCTGTTGGCTTTTAAGTTATGTCTTAAATCTAGCGTGTCATATGGATAATATACAAACTCGTCTAAGAATAAAATAGCTCAAAACGGGTTGAATAGGTACTGCAGTAATTTGTGACTGAGTATGATACCACCCGTTTAGTTTAGAAAAAGTACATCAATATCTAAAATATAAATTTAGTAAGGGTGGTGTTATCGGTACCCCCTACTGAGCGCTTGTGGTACAATATCAGTGGAGATAAAACTAATCACAGGGTCACGCCATCAATAGAGTATAGCTCATCTAGTTAATACTTTCGCAAATGGGGATTTATGTAAGGGTGATGCTTGATAACTAGTTACAACAATAAGGTCATTATGGCTTAATTAGCAATAACTTAAACAACCCTTTCAATAGACTATACCTGTAGATTTATTCACTTTAGGCTGAGGTCTTGGTTCATCATCATCAGAGGATGTTAATGCCATTGTTGTTTCCTTGTGTGTTTATGGTACCTGTTCTAATACCAGAAGGCATTTCGTGGTCATGACAGCCTTCGTAAGTGGTAACGACCACTTTTTCATCATGAGAAGCCCTCTCTACATGTTTTCTTACAGGGCAGCGAGCATATGTTCACTTGTAGTAACTCCTGCATAAACAATATTCAGGGACTGTTCGTATAAGTGATTAACGTCTAAACTCTGAAGTTAGCTCTAGGATCAGAACTGAATTGTTGAATTTATACGAAAAAGAATCTAAATATCCCTTCACAAAGTTTAAGTACAGTTTCTACTTATATGCTCCCTCTGTCCCAAAATTAGAACTTGCTTTTGACATGTCACAGTCAAATACATGTCTTCTAACTTCAAAATGTGATATATTTGTTATAGTCATAATAAAAAATGAAAAAGCATATTTAAATATATGTCAGGAGCAACACATAGAAGACAATCTGAGTTATTTACTAACGAACTCAAGTGCGGATTTTATATTAAACTAATAATAGAAAAGCCAAGAATCGATCTCAATGATTGGACAGAAAGAACATACGTACTTCTATTATGTTCATATGTTGAAGCAAGCACACAGTGTTGGGGATCTAAGAGTATGGATGGAAGGTGCTCATTTCACGAACATGTTTGCTAGAGGTAGGAAGACATGCAGGTTGGGTAACGAGCCCAAAAGCGGTTAAGGCTTCAGTAGGTCCCCTCTAAACACGGTTCAAATTTAGATTGTTTTTATGTTCTAACTCCTTATTCCATTTTCATAATTACATAAACAGTATTAATATGTGCATGCTTTAAAAAGAGTTCAGGGGACTTTCGATTGCCAACCCATTTGACCCATTCCCCTTTCAGCTGATTGGCATAAAAAGGACATCTCAAAAGAACCCATTTTTAAGTACCTGGGTTGAAATTGCCACCTTTAATATGTGCATATCAAAGTTGGTTAAACTTTTTGTATCTGTAAATGCCACTTAACATATCTTGGATTTGGATTGCCTTTAACTAGTTTCTGCCCGTATTTACGCCAACGGTAGCCATCATTTACAATATCAACTGGACTAGTAGTCGCAACAACTACACGTGGATCGTAATTTGTCTTTGTTGCAGCACTATCATTGACACCAGCACTCTCTTTCTTCCTGTGTAAAGTTTGAGAATTAGCATAATATAGGAGAAACATATTTAAAGAAATTTGCCAGATAATATAGTATTTGCACATACTGTCTCTTTGCGTCTGGTAGAATACTGATAACCCTACTTTCTATTTCATTAGACTTTGAGACTGCAACTACCTCAGAACTTTCACTTGGAGCAACCATGGACCGCAGACGGGTCTCTAACGCCTCAGGATCTGAAGACGCTGCAGGATGCACAACGCTTAATACTAATTGTTTAGTATAAAGGAATAAAAGATCAATATGGAACATGAAATGCGTGAGGTGGCAATTTCGACTCATTTACATATATCGATCAATTGCGCCTCATTTACATATAATTGTGTTTCCACACTAATTTTTTAATTGTGTCTTTTTAAGTATACATTTCCAAGCTACACCAACAGTCATTCTGCCATATGCTTTATACAAACAAAAGCTCCATCTCATCTTTAACATCCGCCCACAGACAACTATACTATTCGCGGCTTTGCTCTTAGCGGCCAATTAAGTACTTCTCGCGAAATAACCCAGCCTAGTAGCACTCCTATCAGAGCATGCTTATCTACAAAGTTTTATGGGATCGGCCCAAGATTTCACTCACGTGCACAACATCTACCTTTTGTGTCAGTGTGTTGATGAATTCTCTCCACACAAGCCGACCAATGTGGGTCACTGTGACACCACTCGTAATGTGATAACATGCTACGAGTTATAATAGAGCAACCAACAGAGACATGTGACACAATGTCGGGGTGTGTGGCACTACTCAACAAAGATGTTGATGTGGCATCCACACATCAGTGAGACATAAGAGAGATGTTGAGGACATAAATGATGTTTTAGCTTCATCATATTCGCACGTTTTAGGCCCAAAGACCAAACATTCCATAGAAACTTTATAGTTGGCCATGGGTAGGGTACCATGACGAGAACTAACTTACAAGTACTCGATTGGTGTATCAGTAGGTCAAAATGGACAATCCACACATCAGTGAGACATAAGAGATGTTGAGGATATAAATGATGTTTTAGCTTCATCATATTCGCACGTTTTAGGCCCAAACACGGCACATTCCATAGAAACGTTCTAGTTGGCCATGGGTAGGGTACCATGACGAGAACTAACTTACAAGTTACAAGTACTCGAATGGTGTATCAGTAGGTCAAAATGGGCAATATTGTGGTTTATGCAGGCGGGATAGTGCATCATCTCTAGCCAGTATCATCTATAGCCAGTTTTTCCAAACATACCCGAATGACTTATTAATAAACAGACTTTTAGAGGTGGCTAAAATGTGATTTGGTTAATTGTTGCATGGTGTAAATGTAAACAACGCTAATGTGGCTATGCCAACTTTCCCAAAAACGGAGTGTAGTGGGCTCAACCCGTGGGTTAGTCAGCAAAAAGTGGGAAACGCCCTGTAGTCAGGCACGATGTTAACAGTGATATAAGGGCAGAAACCTTTGGACGGATGTCGTTGGGGTGTTTGGTGCCAATCAACGCGGATGCTAAGTCTACTAAAGAAAAGTTGGCGTGTCATATACAAAATCCACGCACACATACGTGACACACAAGGAGGAAACTAGCAATTTGTTAGCCTTCCTTGACCCAACGCTTTTTAGTGTCAAAAAGCAACAAAACACTTCGCAATTAAACGCATTTGGGAAGATGGTGACCTCTACTCAATTGGTGCGTCGGTGAAGGCACTATTGTGGTTTGCGTAGGCGGGATGCTAAGCCAGTTGTGTTTATTAGAGTACATATTATATTTAATGTAATCGGCTCATTGCCCAAGCCCATAGTCTAGAATATTCTTTTGTATCATATATATAAGTTGACTGTTATCAATAGTAATCAAGCAATCAATTAATATAATATGCTATCACAGCCTATATCGATCCACTACTAAAATATTTCATCTCAGTCGTCCACTCCCTTATTCTTTCTCTACTTCAATCTTTTCACCAAATAAAAAAATTTACTATTCAACGCGTTACTATTCACCGAGCACTGTTCATCGGTGTTACTGTTCACCGAGTATTCTTCATTGCCGTACTGTTCACCGAGTACTGTTCATCACATTACTATTCATCGGCATTACTGTTCATCGAAAAAAAAAGATTATTGTTATGACTTCTCATGATCAGCAATGGATACTGGAGTAACTTCTCACCTTTCATCTCACACCGGTAACCTTCAAACCGCTTCTCTTAATCGTAATTTTCATTCAGTTATTGTCGGAAATGGGTCATCTATACCTGTCACCCACTCTGGTCATGTACAAATCCCTAATCCATATCGTCCCCTCCACCTTAGAAATGTTCTTGTCACATGCAATATCATTAAAAACCTTGTTTCAGTACGAAAATTCACAACCGATAATAAATGCTCCATTGATTTTGATCCATATGGTTTACTGTACGAGATTATCATACCCGGCAAACCCTTCTTCGTTGTGACAGCACGGGTGATCTATACCCTTTACGCGTTGCCGCCTCAGCCTTCGCCCTACTTACCAATAACCATTCCCTTTGGCATCAACGTCTTGGTCACCCTGGTGACGCTGTAATTCAAACACTGTCGTCACGTGGCTTTGTGTCTTATAATAAAAACACTCAACACTTGTGTCGTGCCTTAGGTAAACAAACAAAACTTATCTTCCAACGATCTACCTCTATTGTTACATCTCTCTTTGACATTATTCACTCAGACTTTTGAACATCTCCTGTCTCTAGCATGAGTGGATATAAATACTATGTCCTTTTCTTAGATCACTATTCACATTTTTTATGGTTCTACCCACTTCACAGAAAATCTGATGCGCAGTCAAAACTTCTACACTTTCGTGCCTTTGTAAAAACTCAATTCAACCGTGAAATCAAAGCTTTTCAATGTGATCATGGTGGAGAATTTGACAACAACTCCCTTCATGAATTATTTGCCACTAATGGCATTCAATTTCGTTTCTCATGCCCACGTACATCTCAACAAAATGGTAAATCTGAACGCATGATTCGTACTATTAATAACGTAGTACGTTCTCTCCTCTTTCAAGCCTGTCTTCCTCCCGAGTATTGGGTCGAAGCACTACTCACTGCCACTTACTTAATATCCTCTCCTCCACCTCCATCAACAATGACACCCCTTACACAAAATTATTTAACAAACCAACCTCTTACACCTATCTTCGCACGTTTGGATGCCTTTGTTACCCTTACACATTTCCACTGCACAAACTTACCCCTCGTACCACACCATCTATCTTTCTCGGGTACCCTTACAATCATCGCGGATATCGGTGTCTTGACCTGAACAGCAACAAAATATCATTTCTCGTCATGTCACATTTGACGAAATCCATGACTCCAACTAAACCCCCCTCATACCAATTTTTAGATGATAATCTAGACACCTCCCCCATTGCACTTCGCCTACTTACTACACCTACTTCTCCTCAACAAACACCACCACAAACAACCCTACAAACAACCCCACAAACAAATCCACAAACAGCTCCACAATCAACACCTCCAACTCCTCTATAAACACTATCACCACAAACAACACCGACACCACCAACCACCCCACCACCACCACCACCCACCTCGCAACACCCTATGGTCACACGCTCTAAAGTCGGGATTGTGAAAGCTAACCCTAAATACAACTTACATGTTACCACATCCTCCCCTATCCCCAAGTCTTTTTTTCCATGCCCTTCGAGATCCTAACTGAAAACAAGCTATGTGTGACGAATATAATGCTCTCATTGACAATAACACCTGGGTACTTGTTCCTCGCCCACCAAATGTCAACATTGTCCGCTCTATGTGGTTGTACAAATACAAATAGAATGCGGACGGGTCCTTAAATCGGTACAAAGCTCGACTAGTTGCAAATGGTCGTAGTCAAGAACAAGGCATCGACTGCGATTAGACATTTAGCCATGTTGTCAAACCTGCTACCATACGGACTGTTCTTAGCCTTGCAGTTTCTCGACAATGGCCTATTCATCAATTAGACGTGAAGAATGCATTTCTTTACAGCCATCTTAAAGAGACAGTTTACATGCACCAGCCACCAAGATTTACTGATTCAGCTCATTCTGATTATGTTTGCCTTCTGCAAAAGTTACTTTATGGCCTTAAGCAGGCCCCCGAGCTTGGTTTCAACGATTTTCTAGCTATGTTATTCGAGCCGGTTTCTATCACAGCAAAACTGACCCATCTCTTTTTATCTTTCACAAGAGGCCAGACACAGCTTACTTACTACTATACATGGATGATATCATTCTTACAGATTCTTCTACTTCACTCCTGCAACGTATCATCTCTTTACTACATACGGAGTTTGCTATGACAGACCTTGGCCCACTTAACTATTTTCTCAGTATATCTGCCGTGCGTACTACCTCTGGCATATTCTTGTCTCAGACAAAATATGCAACCTAGATTCTTGAGCCAGCACATATGCTTAATTGTAATCCTTGCACGACCCCAATTGACACCGAGAAGAAGCTTGGACCTGAAGGATCATCGGTCACTGATCCTACTTTATATCGCAGTCTTGTCGGATCACTTCTGTACCTCACTTTTACCCGGCCTGATTTGTCATATGTAGTTCAACAGTTATGTCTTTACATGCATGATTCTCGAGAGCCACACCTTAATGCTATGAAACGTGTTCTTCGTTATCTTCGAGGAACTACTAATCTTGGATTACAGCTATTTCGGTCTACTACATCACAGCTTATTGCATACTTTGATGCTGATTGGGCAGGTTGTCCGGCTACGTGCCAATCTACTTCTGGATACTGTGTTTTTCTTGGTGACAACCTCCTGACGTGGTTCTCTAAACATCAAGACACGTTGTATTTGTGGAGATTAGCAAAAGCAATGGGACTATGCGTTACCTCAAGAAGAATTTGCCTTTAATAGTGCAACCCACAGTTCTATTGGAAGGTCACCATTCTCAGTTGTGTATCAAAAGTCACCGCGATGTGTCGTTGACTTAGTGAAACAGCCAAAAGTTCACGAGTATAGTTCTGCTCCAGCAAGATTGGCTAATGATTCACAAGGTATTCAGGAAGAGGTTTGACAAAGGCTAGAAGAAACTACCCATAAATTTAAAGAAGCTGCTGACAAGCATCGAAGAGTCAATGTTTTTGAAGTCGGTGAGATGGTGATGGTTTTTCTTCGTCGTGAGCAATTTCCCGTTGGAAAATACAACAAGTTGCAACCTAAGAAGTAAGGACCATACAAGATTACATATAAGATCAATGATAATGCGTACGTTGTGGACATGCCGAAGGATATGAACATCAGTAGTACTTTCAATGTGGCTGACTTATTGAGCTGCTTATTTTAGATAACCATAAACATTATATTCATAGCAAACACTCAAAACCGCTTATCCGCTATTTTGAAATGCAACTAGCAGGGGATAAAAGCATTTTTTGTGAATATTAAGAGTTAACAGTTTGCAACTGTGAACACTTTTCGACAATAAGGTTTTTGTATCGTGAAAAGTATTAAATTATAACTTACAAGTGGGATGTGGGTTTTTTTTTTTGAGGAAGCAGAAAGAGCCTACATGGAGAATCTGAGTGATTTGAGTTGTGTTGAGTTTGCAGAAGTTTGCGGGTATGTTAAGTTTCTTAGAATGCACAGGGAGATAAATTGTATAATCATGTACGCATTTGATTAAACTATAGGTATATCCATTTGGTGATAATCCAAAGCCTGGAGTCACATGTTTGGTATTTGTGTTGATCATATTTTGAGTTACTTATTTTTCATGCTTATTCATGATGTATGTTAACTGAGGCCTGTGTATTCTTGGCTGTAAAACACATAGGCAGAAAACGGGACTAGGGGTTGCCGCAACATTATAAAAAAAGAGGGCTGTATCCTGTAAAGAAACTTGCAACTTCGTTTCTACTGAATACCAAATTGCATAGATCTTTGTTTGCCCTTATTGTGTTTCGAGTGGCGTGGAAAGATACCTCTTTAAGAATTTACGATGGGTAAGCTTTAACTTGATCAGTTTCTTTTAATCTATTTAAGAGACATATAATTGTGTTCTTTATATGTATAGCATATATACAATTACTGTTTATGTATACAAAATATGCAACATTAGTATATTTGAAAAAAAATGGCTGAAGTCATGGCTCTATTTTCAAGCAAGGTGCGATGAAAGTAGTTGTTATTGCCACTGGTGTGCACACCTTCTTTCGCAAGGCTGCTCATATTCTCGATGCCACTAACTAAGTTGGTCGTTTCCAACAGGTTCTTACAGCAATTGGTAACTTCCGCATCTGCTCCATTGTTGTTGGAATGATGATTCAGGTCATTGTGATTTATCCCATCCAGACAACATAAAAGTGGGATTGGCAATCTGTTGGTCTTTGATTATTTTTGGAATTCCAGTTGGTATATCTACGGATCTTTCAGTCACTATGATCTATATTTAACTTTTCTTCAAATGCAAATTTATTTTCTTTTAATCAGGTACATGTACATTTCACTAGAGCATGACTTGTGAAGTTAGACAAGGTCACTTGTCTTCCTTTTTTTATTATATACTTAAGGTGAAAATTATGACTCATTTAGTAGCCGTGCCCATCTACCCACTACCCACTATTGGAAATAAAGGACCGTGATCAAGGACGCGTATTCTAAGCATTGCTTTTATGATCAATTTTGTGGCATGGTTTTGTACTCCGAAGAAGAGAATCTGATACATTATTCACATCGTTTTGTATGCGAAGATATACATTCGACTTATATTTTTAGTTCATGCGCCTGCACCTGGAAGTTATTGAAAATGGTAACATTCGTTTGTAGAAACAATGGTTCATTTCTTTTCTATTAAATTGGCTAAACTATGTTACCTTTTTCTATTATATGCTCTTTTGGTTTGAAGATAAAAGTTTTCGAGCTTTGAATTTTTTGAAGTAATATCTTTGACTTACCGTTTTCAGAACGACGTGCACGTTGAAGTTACGAAGAGGCAAGATTATGGGCCGCGTATGTACACACAATGATTCAATAAACATGCTTGACAAACAACTTTCTTCAAGGATCTGGTGAGTTCTTTAAAAAAATTGTCACTTGGAGATTTGTTTGCCTCTTTATAGGATACATATTTTCTATATTCGACTTGTAAAAAAAGTAAAAAATATGGTATATGCTATTATATTCAGAGTTAAACCATTATAAAAATAAAACACTTAAAACGCTAAAATTTTCTCATCAAGGAACTTAGGAGAGTAGCATGTAGCTGGTCATAATATAACACAAGTAAATACTTTGTGCCACTACGACAGAATGAACATCCAATCCCTACTCTTGTAAGTTGTTTTTCCTTTATGACCCAATGAAAAATTCAGTTTTCACAAAGATAAGCTACTGCTACTTGGTAATTGATGATGCTTATGGCTTATTACATGTGTTTATGATGATTATTGTAGTTGAGTGGTTAGAATGTGAAAAATCAAATCATTTGACTAGTTTCTAAACACACTAGTTAGGCGTCGCCTAATTATACATCAACTTCTAGAAAATAACGTTGCTAAAATTAAATAAACTTTCTTAGAGGAGAGGTGTGAACTAAAGTACTCATGAAGTTGTGAAATGTTTCTGATAGTTTTTTTTATTTGGATTTAGTTTTTAGTTACAAGCTTTTATTAGGCCAAACCTACTATTAAATTTTCTAAATTTATTCATAAGGAGATATTCTGTGATATATATTTAGGTTTCATTAATATTAATAAACAAGAATATTTGTGAAATTTCTATGAAATTTCCTACGACACTAACATTAATATATTTGTTTTAGAATATGTTTGATTTCTTTAAGTTTGTAAAATGAAAACAGATTAAAACAACTTGAGTCTCGATAGGAAGTGTAACTTACCAAGTTGATATGCGATGTTGTAATGCTGGGATCAAAGTTAAAACTATACGCTCGCGCATTGATAGCATAGACATTGAGTCCATACGATGAGTCAAAACATGAGTACAAGATGAACACACAATAATGTTTAGTGGTTCACGGAGATTTGTTGAAATATGTAGTGTATTTAGGAATGACTACTCAACCAAATATGAACACGGGTATGTTCAAATTAGGACTGACTACTCAACCAAATATGAAACATAGGTATGTTCTAATTTTTGATTTTTAATTTCACTTATTTATTTCTAAAGTACCATCTAAGTTTTGACCTTTTTAGTCTATTTTGCTATTTATTCAACTTAAATATAGAGAAGATTTGTGGTGGTTGTATAAATGTATCAGTAAATTCACATAACTACATTGTATTGTTTGTATAAATGTTCTGACTTTTGATTTCTCTTCAGGTACGTGATTACATTTATGTTGTGGATTTAGATGGACACAGATTTTGCATTAAGGAAACTCTGAGATTACATTCATGTTGTGGATTTAGATGGACACAGATTTTGCATTAAAGAAATTCTCCTACCTTAAAATAGGTATCAAGATCATGGTTGGATACTATTAATTTGACATAATGCATAGAGCAGTGAAGAACATATATGAAGGATGAAAGTGTCGCTCAATATATAGTTGTTTACAACCAAGACTCGCTTGGTGGAAACAACAAAATAGTATGATCGGTATGTTGTTTTGAAACTTTGTTACCAAGAAGAAAATGGAGTAGGGTTGACGATGGTGTTTATATCTGAATTTTTCTTATATGAAAGTCTTTACAGGTAGTTGTTTAATTTGCTTACTAAATAATTCAGTTGTTTCAAATCAGCTATACAACGGATTTTTTCATCCAATTTGGCAATGATTTTGTGCTAATGTGTGAATTTAGGTGTTTGTTACAAGATGACGAGTGGTACATCAAAACCGAGTCATGTTGGTGCATTAACTTTTCGTTTTATAAATAGCTAACATGTTAAGATTGAATCATTCAATTGATGTGGTTCTTATGTTAAAATAGTTTTTACAAGGAAGTATCATTTCGTATTTGAATGATTTAGAATATTTCGAATGTCTAGCATATTCGTTTTTCATCAAGGTTTTGTATAACATATTTTTTAATAGGAAGCAACACATTTCATTTCTATATTATCTGTTAATTATTACTTTGTTTTATACTTGCATAGACATACACTAAACATACACGTCACATTTATTGTGTAGTAAAATGAAGCTAACCCGCCCATCAAGCGGGTTATGAAGCTAGGTACGATATATAAACTTTTGTAAGCCCACAAATCTCAACATAAGCCACAAAATTGGGGCTTAAGACATATAAGCTGAAATGAAATAAGCTCATAAGCCGAAACAAACACCACCTAAAAGCCCTAAAGAGACGAGCTTATCCAGTTTAATAAGCTAATATAAACAGTATCTTAATAAACTTGCCAATTTTATCAAATAATAAGAGGGTGTTTATGAGCTGATTTGATTTTGAGACATGTGGGCTTATCTTCCATAAACTTGTTATATCATAACAAGCTTACAAAATAACCCAAAAAATGGTTTTGAAATGTAAACCGAAATGAAATAAGATCAAACTAAGTAATACAAAGGGGGTGTTTGTTTCGGCTTTATATTTCACAAGCGCCAATTTTCTGTATTAATTTGAGACTTTTGTACGTATATAAGTTTACCATATCAAAATAAGCCAGAAAATTGGGGCTTATGATATATAAGCCGAAATCATATAATCTTATAAGCCCACATATAAGCTGAAACAAACACCCCCAAAGATAGAAAAAAATAACAAGAAATAATAAAAGGAGTAAAAAAAAGAAGGCATATAGAAATATACCAATAGTTAAAATAGTGATGTTACATGATCCTCATGAGCAACCTGAAAATATAGCACATAAATATATATAAGTTAATAACGGTTTTCATATAAGTTAACATATTTAACCAAATGTAAATATAATTTGACTACCTCAAAAACTCATTGTGGGTTTAAGGTTTAAACAAAGGTGTACTTGAAGAATAGTGGCAACTGAAACAGATAAGTGTTTTATGGTACTTGTGTTTATTTAAGGTTTGTGTGTTTATTTAAGGTTTTATGATTACGTATATTTCTACAAGTAATCATACATTATACAATCTTACCAGGTAGATATATAAAAACTGTTATTGCATCCTATATATATACAAAAGTCCTTTTTTTATGGTTTCTAGTTCTAAATTACCAGTATTTAAGTTTTTGAAAGGGTTAATACACAAAGATGTTAAAGTTTGCTAAAATGTTTAATTACGTTACTAAAGTTAAAATCGTTACATATAGGTTACTCAAGTTTTGGTTACCGGTTATATAAGTTACTGTCATAGTTTTAACCTTTTACTACAGATTTTTTAGAACGACACTTTTTTTAAACATTATATCATATACGTTTTGTTACGGTTTTTTTAAACATTTTTTGTACAATTTTGTACGTTTTTATACGTACAAAACATACAAAATGGATAAAATGTACAAACACGTATGAAAAACGGGTAGAAATATCTAATGTTTTTGGTCTTTTAATGCATCGGATAATGTACATAAAATGAGTAGAAATATCTAATGTTTTTAATTTTTTAATTTAAATGTGATTAACATTAAAATAAGTTGAGCTTATATCCAAAAATATGCCATAAACTCAAGTTAATAAGATTCAGGGAATGTTTCTTTCGGCTTATATATGGGCTTATGAGCTTATTTGATTTCGGCTTATATTTCATAAGCCTTAATTTTCTGGCCTATTATGGGACTTGTGGGCTTATATAAGTTTATTACGATATATAAACTTATATAAGCCTCCAAATCTCAACATAAGCCGGAAAATTAGGGCTTATGATATATTAGCTGAAATGAAATAAGCTCATAAGCGGAAACAAACACCCCCTAAAAGCCCTAAAGAGACGAGCTGATCGAGTATAACAAGCTAATATAAACACTATCTTGTTAATTTTATTAAATAATAAGGGGGTGTTTTGAGCTTATTTGATTTTGAGACATGTGGGCTTATCTTGTTAGTATATCATAACAAGCTTGCCAAAAAAAATTGGCTTATGAAATATAAACTGAAAGGAAATAAGCTCAAACAAAGAGAAATAACAAGAAATAAAAAGAGTAGAAAAGAAGGCATATAGAAATATACCAATAGTTAAAACAGTGATGTTACATGATCATCAAGAGAAAATATAGCACATAAATATATATAAGTTAATAATGATTTTAATATAAGTAGCACATAACATATTTAACCAAATGTAGATGATAATTTGACTACCTCAAAAACTCATTGTGTGTTTAAGGTTTAAAAAGGAGGAAACATGTTTACTTGAAGAATAGTGGCAACTGAAACAGATAAGTGTTTTATGGTACTTGTGTTTGTGTTTGTGTTTGTGTTTGTGTTGTTATTTATAGTGAAATCCTAGAAATGAATGAATGGCTGAGATTCAACTTGTTAAAACAACACCCTAAACCCTAAATATCTATCTAATGGCTAAGAGTTGCACATGTTGGCAATTATCACACGTTGATTACCTTTTGAGTTATACCGTTTTTAATAGATCAACTACATTAATGGTAGAACGTCAAGTTGGATCTTAGATCCTTGTTAAAAATTAATTGTTTATTCATATAAACATGGGTAGTTAATTTTTTAAGGGATGAATTATCAAAAATAATCTTTGCTAGTTCTTTTAAATGTATTAATGCAAGACATACCGTAAACAAAAGTTTGTTCTTACTTATGGAAGACAAACTGTGTCTAATTTTCCTAAGGGAAAGAAAGACTATTTCATATACTTTTTACTTGTAGAAAAAGTTATAGTAGGAATGAAAGAATTGTCTTAAATTCTATTCGAACACATACCAAACTTACGTGTTAAGTTAATTGGACTTCTTATTCTTTCAAGATTTCTTCAATATCCTTAGGTTTTGAAATCTTTGAATCATAATAAGAAACTTGGATAACTAGAGAACTTGTGTCTATAGCTATCCAGATTAAAAATATCTTGTTGTAAACAAGACGAAAATGTCACCACAATACTGGAAAAAGGCAATAACTAGAGAACCGTATCTATAGCTGTTTCCTTAAACCAGTAAGAGACACTGCACACCTTTGAGGTAAAGTGAGCGGATATAGGAGTAATTACATGCTATTTTTTCAAGTTAATAAATAGCTGAGATGGCTAGAACATGAATACACTTACTTGCATATCTAAGTACTTGCTTACTAGTCCATATGACCCACATTAGCAATAATGTGTAGATATTCAATAAATGGAAAGATAAATTGCAAATTAATTTCACTAGTGAAGAAACACTTACAATGTTGTCAGATCTAGTGGGTGTAATGCATTTTATAAACGAAAATGACAAACCTGCAATGTTGTCAAATTCAGTAGGAGTTATGTGTAACACCCATTGCCTGATGAGGTATTATTAGTTAGTATAAATAATAGTAAATAATCATTTAAAAGTATTATTAAGAAAAATTGTAAAGTTGTAAGTTATAAATAAGTAGGTGTAAAATAGTTAAAAGATATGTGCCGGAACTAGGAAGAATGAAACTTGGAGGAGTAGTGTTACAAAGTTGGCAAACTTATTAAATTAAAATATCAAAAATTTGATAAGTATATACATTTCTAGAAATTGTAAGAAAAGTGAGTGTGTGTGTTTTGCTTGTGTCAACATAAACAAGAAGAAGAATTGGGGCTTTCATCAATATTGTGAAATTAAGTAAGGAAGAAGGATAATTAACCTATTAGGAACCTTAATTGTCATTCCTACATCAAGTAAGTAATCTCTCAATTCTAAAATTAGGGTTTATATTATGAAATTTGGGTAAAAAGATTAAAGGTTATTAATTCATGATCCTAAACATTAATTAGTTGTTGTTAGGATCAATTTCCCTACTAGAAGGTTACCCGTGCAATGCAGCGGGGGTACCAAAAATACACGGTTTAACCCGGTGGAATACACGGTTTAACCCGGTAAAATACTAGGTTGACCCGATGGATTAACATTGATTAGTTTCCAAATAAAAAAATTAACATGGATTAGATTCTAAATATAAAATTAAGATTTCACTTTTATAAAATTAACATTGATTAGATTTCACATTTATAAAATTAACATTGATTAGTTTCTAAATATAAAATTAAAAGGTTTCCATAATATGCGTTTCAAGCATTATATTTTTAAGTTTTAAGTTTGAAGTTTTATGTTTTCAAGATTTGAGGTAATGTGCTTTATGTGTAGTATAGATAGGAAGCAAAGGAGGACCAAGTCTTGAATTCATGTAGAAGTTTAGTGGCACAATTAAGGTAAGTATACTGACTAGACATGATAATGTGATCATAATGTGCATTTTGTGATGTTATGATTATTTTTGTTCAAGGAATTGTGAATGTATATAGCTTGGATCCAATGCTTGTTTTTTTGAACGGCAATTATGGCTACATGGCTCCTAGCCCAGAAGGCGTAGCGAGCCCACACAACCAGGTTAGGTCCAGCCCAGAAGGCAATGGCACCCTTCCCTTTAGACAGGCGGGAGGAAACCCCTATCTCCCTAGACAAAACTCGAACTTAAGACCTTACCTTGGAGGGTAAAACCTCCATACCATTAGACCAGAGGCCCGTTGGTGGATCCAATGCTTGTAATGTAATGTTAGCATAAATATTTTATGCTTGTGAAAGGTATGTAATTGTTATGAATGTATTCCTTGAATATGTTATAGCTAGTTTAATCCCTAGCTATAACTTAATGAATAATGTTTATGTCATATACTTAATAACCGTTTTGCTTACGGATAAAGTTTACACATGTTTTGTAGGACCGAGTGGTGTGGATAAGGGTAAAGAGAAGAATTAGCTAGTTATGGCATAGAAGGTTGATCATTTTAGTCTTGGTAAGTAGAAGATCCCTCTTTTGGATCAAGGAATCATAAAAGTTGAAGCCCCGAAGTGGCGATCTCTTATTTTGGCATATTTATGTTATTTTGGGTCTTCTACATTTTGAAGTCAAACTATTACTAGTTCATGTGTTTTGGTTAGTACTCAAATTGCTCAAGTGTATATGATATAATGAATATGAATTGGTAGTAGTAAATGTGATAAATGATGTTTGGGTTATGCGGGGTGTAACCCATTAATGTGTTAAGGAAAAAGGTTATGTTTGACGAACCTTGTAGACAATGCATATTTGATAAATTTAAAGAATTATGGTTATTTTGGGTCTGTTACAGAAGGTTGGTCTTTTGTGTTTATTTGCTTTTGCAGAATCCTATAGGTTTTGTAGAGGTTCTGTATCTGAACACCAATACGACGTATCCAACTAATGAATACAACGTATTGGGCTCCCAAACTAGATATGGGTAATTGATATGGAGTATTAAAGTGTGAGTCCTATGAATACAGCGTATTCATTCTTAGGACTTATACGGAGTATTCATATTATAGAATACGGAGTATTCATTTCTTGGTCTAATACGGCGTATTCAAATATCAATACTGCGTATTTAAATATCAATACGGCATATTGGCAACACTTCACATAATGAATATAACTCTTTTGTGTTTCAAGTTTTCATTTTTGGTTTATTATTTAATGTTCTTATAAATGAAATTGAGCTTATGTATGTTGTTTGTTTTAATGTGAGCTTCCAATTTCATATGGTTTGTTTGGAAGTCGAAAAACAAGTAAATTTTCGAAACAATTTATAGTGTCATTTAAGGGGCGTTTCAACTTGGTATCAGAGCCTTGGTCTAAGAGATTTTGCTTGTCATGTTAGGATTTCCTAGACTAAGACTTTTTAGGTGCGTTCAAGAAAGGATAAGTAGTAGGTGCATAGTTATACGACTTTCAAAGATACATGTGTAGAGCATTTTTATGACAATGCTTGGCCACCGTTGTGATAAAAATATGATACATATGTATAGTCAAAATCGTAAAGATTATGCATATAGGTTTGATTAAGAGTAAGAATTTGAAATGTTATAAGTAAGATCGAATAATGATAATTGTGCTTGATAGTTTAAACTCTTATTTTTAGTAAGAAGAAAAGATGGTTGATGAGCATCATAGGAAGGTCCAGAAAGCTTCCACCTCCAAAGGAGTCGAGTCTCTAATATATGATGCAACTCGTGATGAAAATGAAAACGAGTCTTTCTCTAGTTTTGAGGGCCTTAACTATAGAGGGTTTACGAAAGAGGAGACGAAAGCTTTAAGATCAATGATAAATAAGCAAGTAGGAAAAGCGATAAAGAAATTATATTAGCCAAACAACCAACAATCTTAAAGAGGTGATCAAAAGGGAGCTAGAAGAGTTTAGGAAAGGTGGAATTATGAAAGATTATAGGAATGACATGACAACTTATCATGATTTCATGGAATGTGATGTGCCAAAGTTCGATGGGGCACTTGATCCAATTGCTAGTACTAGATGGCTTATCGCCGTCGAAGGTGCATTTCGCACTAGTAATTGCAAGGAGAAGAATCAAGTCAACCTTGCTTCAAACTTCCTTCGTGATAGTGCTAAGATGTGGTAGGAAGGAAAGGTTTATGAGAAGGGTGAAGAATGTATAGGAGCGTGTACATGGAAAGAATTTAAGGAATTGTTCCACACCAAATTTACTCCCACCGAAGAAATTGATAGGATTCGAGAAAAGTTCCGAACTCTTACGCAAACTAATGAGACGGTGAACGAGATGTGGAAGAACTTTAATGACTTGATTCGTTATTGTCTCGAGTACCACGGAAATGAAAATCCAAGGTTAAAATGTTTCAAAGGATGCTACGTGATGATATTCGAGAACTAATCTCCCCATTTAAATGCACTACTTTAGATGATCTTCTAAGTAGAGCTCGGGTGAGGGAGGCAGACTTATTAAGAAAAAAGAATAAGGAGGCTAAGGAGACCAGGAGGAAGATTGATTTTAGAGATCAAGATGCCAAAAAGCCTAAACATGAGCAAGGTAGAAAAAGTGGAGGAACTCAATTCAAGTCACCATGTAAGAAGTGTCACAAAACCCATCTTGGTGAATGTTAAACAAATTTGCTGGGTTGTTACAAATGCGGTGCTTTAAACCACATAAGTAAAGATTGTAAGAAGCAAATGATCATATGTTTCAATTGCAAGCAATTATGACACAAGTCAAATAAGTGTCCTAACCCAAAATTAATTGAAGAAAAACCTTTGAAATCGGTATAGGAGGAGAAAGTGGAAAAGGCGAGGATTTCAAACTCAAAGGCTCGTGTTTATATGATGGCTACGGAAGAAGATAAAGTGAAGCCTGACATTGTGACATGTACAATTCTTGTTAATTCCAAACCCGCTCATGTGTTATACGATTCGGGTGCGAGTGTCTCGTTTGTATCTTATGAATTTAGCAAAAACTTATCCACTCCATCAAATAAACTACATTTTCCTTTAGAAGTAGAAATAGCCGATGATAAAGTTGTGATTGTGTCTAACGTGTATCGTGAGGTGGAAATAGAAATTGATGATAGTATATTTAGAATTGATTTGATTCCCATAATGTTAGGAGTATTTAATATAGTATTCGCCATGGAATGGCTTGACAAATATAACGCCAATATCTTATGTAGTCAAAAGTTAGTCCGGGTGATAAATCCTCAAGGTCGTGAGATCATTATTTATGGAGATAGAAGGGTGATTTTAAGGTATGTTCCATAATGAAAGCTAGGAGATATTTGTCACGTGGTTGCCATGCTTTTATGACACATGTGATAGATACAAATTTTGAGAAGAAAATTGTATAAGATGTTTCGGTTGTTAATGAATTCCTCAATGTTTTTCCCAAAGAGTTACCGGGTATTCCACCCGAGAGGGAAGTCGAGTTTTGAATTGATCTTATTCCGGGTGCAACTCCTATCCCTAAAACTCCGTATCGTTTGGCCTCGTCCGAAATGAAGGAGCTAATGAGCCAACTTCAAGAATTACTCGATAAAGGTTTTATTCGTCCTAGTAGTTCTCTATGGGGAGCTCCAATTTTATTCATTAAAAAGCAAGATGGTAGTATGCGAATATGCATAGACCATCGAGAGTTAAATAAAGTCATAGTGAAAAATGTATATCCTCTACTAAGGATTGATCATCTCTTTGACCAACTCCAAGGTGGAAGGTGGTTTTCAAAGATTGACCTTCGTTCGGGTTATCATCAAATGAAAGTCTGAGAAGATATTCCTAAAACAACCTTTAGAATACGTTATGGGCATTATGAATTCGTGGTTATGCCTTTTGGCCTTACTAATGCACCGACAATTTTCATGGATCTCATGAACCGTGTGTGTAAGCCAATGTTAGATAAGTCCGTTTTTGTATTCATTGACGATATTCTCGTTTATTCCAGAAACAAGAAGGAACATGAAGCTCACTTATGAGAAGTCTTAGAAACTCTACGCAAGGAAAGATTGTACGCCAAGTTTTCAAAATGTGAATTTTGGTTACAAGAAATTCAATTTCTCGGTAACGTTATAAATTCTAAAGGTATTAAAGTAGACCCGGCTAAAATTAAAGCGATGATGAATTGGCAAACCCCAAAGGATGTTGGTGAAATTCGAAGTTTTCTAGGTCTCGCGGGTTATTACCGAAGGTTCCGTTAAGATTTTTCCAATATTGCATCTTCATTAACTAAGCTTACCAAAAAGAATACTCATTTTATATGGGATGAAGAATAAGAGGAAGCTTTTGTCACCTTACGGAAGAAATTATGTGAAGCTCCAATTCTCGTCCTTCCGGAAGGAATCGAAGATATGGTTGTTTATAGCGATGCGTCGTATTTTGGCCTCGGTTGTGTTCTTATGCAACGTGGCAAAGTTGTTGCTTATGCATCAAGGCAATTGAAGAAACATGGAGAGAATTATCCAACTCATGATCTTGAATTCGTGGCGGTAGTCTTTGCTATGAAAATTTGGACGCATTACCTTTATGGTGTGAAATTTATAATTTATACCGATCATAGGAGTCTTCAAAATTTCTTAGAAAAGAAGGATCCTAATATAAGGCAATGAATGTGAAATACGTTACCACCCGGGTAAAGCGAATGTGGTGGAGAACGCGTTAAACCGAAAGGAAAAAGGGAAAGTTACACGAATTCACTCGTTACGAATGATTCTTACTTCCGACCTTTTTGACCGAATCAAAGCAGCCCCGGTGGAAGCGTTGAAAGAAGAAAACTAGAAAAGTGAGTGAATTGCATCTTATATTCCCTATCTTGAAGATAATAGTCGAGGAATTAAGACTCGTCAAGGAAGAATCTACATTCCTTTCTGAAGCAACGTTAAGGAGTCACTACTAGAAAAAGCATACAAGTTGAAGTATTCAATACATCCGAGGGCTACAAAAATGTATCTCGACTTGAAGAGAAATTATTGGTGGCCGGGTATGAAAATAGATTGTGTTAAGTGTGTGGAAAGATGCTTGACATGCCTAAAAGTCAAGGTTGAACATCAAAAGCCGTATGGAAAAATACAACCAATAGAAGTTCTAGTTTGTAAATGGGAGAAGATTACCATGGACTTTGTAAGTTAGCAAAAATCTGCCCGTTCATAAGTTAGCAAAAATCTACGTCAACAAAATCGCCGCACGTCATGCAGTACCCGTTTCTATCGTTTCGAATAGAAATGGACGATTTACTTCTAATTTTTGACAAGACTTTCAAGAAGAGCTAGGTGCGAAGTTACACATGAGTACGGCATTTCATCCTCAAACGGACGGTCAAAGTGAACGAACGATTCAAACGTTGGAGGATATGTTACGAGCATGCGTAATTGACTTTAGAGGTAATTGGGATGATCATTTACACTTAGTAGAATTTGCCTTTCACAATAGTTACCACGCAAGTATAAAGATGCCACCATATAAAATGCTTTATGGTAGAAAATGTAGCACGCCGGTATGTTGGGATGAACTACGAAGTAGAGAGTTAGCAAGCACAGATGTGGTTTTAGCAACAACCGGGAAGATAGAAACTATCCGTGAAAGATTAAAGGCGACACAAGATAGATGGAAGAGCTATGCCGATAATAGGAGAAGACCAATTGAGTTTAATGTAGGAGATTTCATTATGTTGAAAGTTTCACCATGGAAGGGTGTATTACGATTCAAGAACAAAGGAAAACTTAGTCTGAGGTTTATAGCGTTTAACATCTTGAAGCGAGTAGGAGAAGTAGCATACATCTTAGAATTACCCGAATAAATGAGAGGTATTCACAATACCTTTCATATGTCATACTTGAGGAAGTGCTTCGCGGACGACTCAAGCGTGATTACATTGGATGATGTGGAAATAGATCCGAATTTAACCTCCCAAAAAGAACCGACGACAATTTTATGAAGGAAATCAAGACAACTTCGCAACAAGATAATCATGTTGGTGAAAGTGGAATGGATGCATAGAAAGGGGACAAGCATTAGATGGGAACCAGAAATGAAAATGAGGACTAGGTATCCTCATTTATTTCAAGAGTAGATTTCAAGGACAAAATCTTATTTAAGGGATGGAGAATTGTAACACCTGTTGCCTCATGAGGTGTTATTAGTTAGTATAAATAATAGTAAATAATCATTTAAAAGTATTATTAAGAAAAATGGTAAAGTTATAAGTTATAAATAAGTAAGTGTAAAATAGTTACAAGATATGTGTTAGAACTAGGAAGAATGAAACTTGGAGGACTAGTGTTGCCAAGTTGGCAAAATTATTAAATTAAATATCAAAAATTTGATAAGTACAGACATTTCTAGAAATTGCAAGAAAAGTGAGTGTGTATGTTTTGCCTGTGTCGACATAAACAAGAAGAAGAAGAAGATTTGGGGCTTCAATCAATGTTATGAAATTGAATAAGGAACAAGGATAATTAAGCTATTAGGAACCTTAATTGTCATTCCTACATCAAGTAAGTAATCTTTTAATTCTAAAATTAGGGTTTATATTATAAAATTTAGGTAAAATGATTAAAGGTTATTAATTCATGATCCTAAACATTAATTAGTTGTTGCTAGGATCAATTTCCCTATAGGAGGCAAAGGAGGACCAAGTCTTGAATTCAAGTAGAAGTTTAGTGGCCCAATTAAGGTAAGTATAATGACTAGACATGATAATGTGATCATAATGTGCATTTTGTTATGTTATGATTGTTTTTGTTCAAGGAATTATAAATGTATATAGCTTGGATCCAATGCTTGTAATGTAAAGTTAACATATATATTTTATTCTTGTGAAAGGTATGTAATTGTTATGAATGTATTCCTTGAATGTGTTATAGCTAGTTTAATCCATGGCTATAACTTGATGAATAATGTTTATGTCATATACTTACTAAGCGTTTTGCTTACGGATATAGTTTACACATGTTTTGTAGGACCGAGTGGTATGGACAAGGGTAAAGAGAAGAATTAGCTAGTTATGGCATAGAAGGTTGTGTTGGAAATTGTTATCTAATAACAAATAATATTACACATAATATTCTACGAGCTACGCAACGGGTCGATTCATATAGCATAAATAATTAACATATAAATCATAAATACGATAACATACCATTAGAAGCCAAGCTAATAAAGAACGAGGATCTTGAAGTACACGCACGTGTGTAATAAACATGCTTTACCAACAACTACTTCTAGTTACTAAAAGGAAGTAACCTCCATGAAGTTCATACACTACACGTCTAGCAGTATCACCCGAATGCTAGTTCTTGAACAATGAATATGTGAACACCAATAATATCAAAAAAAAAAAACCCTAAAGGTGTGTGTATGTTTGATCAAACCAAGGAGGAGAGAACACAAGGGAAAAGAATAATGAACTCTAGGATCTTCCTTATATAGGGATGTATTTAGGGTTTACCTAAAATAGATACCTTATAGGAAAAAATAGCTCAAAACCCAATCCAAACCCCCCTTGGGCCTCCTAACCTGTCGAACAAAGTCTAACACCCCTTGGGTTTGACTTTTTGACTTTTCTAATTATTTATGATTAATTACATTTAATTACTTATTAATTAAAAAGCCTTATTAGTTAGTTACAATTAATTAACTAATTAACGACCGTTAGTGTTCATTCGTTGAATCCTATATTAATATAAATAATATATACTCATTTATATTATTATTCACATTAATAAAGTGATACCTAAATGTATAACGTGTGTAACCCCGTAGGCTCACGTATTTCGAGCCGTATAAATATTCGTATGACATAAGCAAAAACCCAACACCTCTCACTTGAGAATGTCTCATTCATATTATATAACATACTAACATTGACAAATAGTCTAGCAATATCGTCAATGCTCCCAGAAATACTTGAGTTTGCAGTTTTTTGGAAAGCAACTCAGCCTTTTATGGATTCAGTTAGTCTTATCCTTTTGTTTCAGATACAATGTTAAATATGGATATGGATCAATAGTTATTCCATAGTTTAATGATTTTGTTTCTCGAATCTATATTGATTCAGATCATCAAATGTAAAAAGAATCATCTTAACTACACTTTGGGCTCGGCCAAGCACATATCTGATCAAACCAATGAGAGGTCTAGTAAGTATCTAACTCCCACTCAAGTGAAGGAACAAATTCTATTTTGACTACAAGTGTCCGTCATGTACTTCAAAACACTTCTGAAAATAGCTTGTATAACTACCTTTTGACAGACTAGTGTTAGGCTTATTATAAAGAAATGCTATCCATACATGCAAAACCTACTTGCATCTCAAGTCTAAGGATAAACATAACTTTCACCATGTGTGTAATGCACCCAATGACGCCGATCCATAAAGTGATTATCACACGGTGGGGATCCAATATTCAACCACATTGAATAACATGCAAAGCTAGGAGACAACATCTTTACGTATTCTCTAGAATACCACCAGTCACTCACATTTACCTTTTCTTAACAATATTCCTATATCGTTAACTGGTAATGGACATAGCTTTAGAATGCAACAAGTCATTCATGGATATAAACATGCAAATATATAACACAGTAGTATAAATGAAAACGATCATACCACGTATGTCAATTCCTTATTTAATACAACTGCTTACAGTTCCATTATCTAAATACCAAATAAAATCAATGCATGACGATCCTGGTAAAATACTAATGTCTTATCCATAACAATCACAATTAGTGGTAAGGCATATGTTCCTTGAACAAATCAACTAGGTTATGATCTTGTGGGACTTTGAGAATACTTATTTCAAAAATCCACGAATTGTGAAATTCTTTGAATAATTATGATGATTGTTATTTTGTAATTGTGCACTCACTTATAATTATAACTTATATGAGTCTAGTCACATTACTTTCTATAAGATGTATGACATACACAAAACATCCTAATGGAGACAATCATCTCAACAATTTTTCAAACTGTAAAGCATTTTTATTCTTTTAATACTCTATTATGCAACAATGCTTTTAAACCAAACATATATAGCCAGCAATGTTTATCATATAAAATGAAAACTTAATTATAAAAAGATTGAGTATCATCTCAATTAAAACAAGCACTAGTGTATACTAACAACACTATGCTAACCTACCGTAAATTCTGAACACTTATTTAATAATGTTTAGATATCACACAAACCCAAGGTTTGTTGATCATAATGATCTTACTATGATTACCACAATGTATATCCATAGTATCTTTATTATCAATTCTAGGAATGAATTCCTAATTTAAACATTAATCATAATGTTTCTTCTAATATCTTTCAATTAGATTTTCCTTCCAATATCTTTTAATTAGATTCTCCTTTTAATACCTTTCAATTAGATTTTCCTTCTAATATCTTTCAATTAGATTTTAATGTTGTCAAATCATTCAACACTCATGCAAATGATAAAAATTAACCCATACACAATATGATATACATAATGAATCTTTTAGTGGGACTTAAGATTTCCATTCATGCGCTCAATCTTACCAAGTAAGATAGATCATTTGAGTTTCACTCAATGATATTTCATATTGTACTCAGAATTAATTCACCACATATGTTTAATGAATCAAACATATTATTCCAAGGTTGCGTGTTTCATCTTCTAAATACTTACAAGAAACGTTATTCCAATCTAAAGGATAAAATCTTACTTAGATAAATAAATTGTTTCTAATTATGTTCAATAACGTAATCTATTTACGAAAAGTAAAAACAGATTTACTCACACTAGCTTTGAGATGTACTCACAAGATATCTTATTTTTAATTGAAAATCAAATCCAACAAGTGATTTATTTAACAATTAAACTTAAGATCTACTCATTAGATGCGTGCTTTCAATCCATACTTGGATACTAGCATTTTTGTATACTTTTTAAAGATTATATTGGATTCACAAAACATTATTTGATTACATATCGTCCTAGTAAAGTAATCAATTAATAATGAGTTCTTGAAATCTAATTTGTCATATTTCCTTCCAAGAAACAAATATGACAATTTAATCATCTTTATATATTTTAAGTTCATAAATGAGGAAGTTTTAATCACAGTAAATTACTCGAGTATGAGTAAACACTTATGTCATTTGACATGCAATTAACATGTATACAATATTGTCCCAATGAGTATTCTGTAAAAGGAAACTCATTTAAACATCATCAAAACAATAGGTCAAAGATAAAACGAATTCCAAAAATATGATTATCTTCTTTTGGACATCATCTCTTCATTCATAGTATTTGAGTCATTCATTAAATCCAAGATCTAACAATGCATCTCCTATGGTTAGCAAGTTCACAATTGATCCTCTAACTCATAATCCTCACCATTGGTATAGAAACATATCATGAGGTATCCTTGCGGATCTATGAATTTGAGTAATCATCATGCTAAGGTTCAACATTTTCATGTTTAGTCTTAGTATGACATTCACTAGTGTGTTTAGAAGGTTTATATATCTTCTTCTTGAATTGATTCAAGACCTACACTACCCCCACTCATTTTTAGAAGAGTGAGACTCCCACTCGCTTCTTGTACATTTGAGACTATTTCAAATAACTCAGCTTGTCAAGCAACAGAAACTTTGTTCTCATGTGGGTTGTAAAAATGGTATCTCATCGTTTCCTTTGGGTATCCAACAAGATAATCTTAACAGTTATAGGTATTTTTCAATAATAATCTCCAATGTATTTTTACCAAATTTAGAACTTCAATCAAGACACAGTGAGATACATCTCATTTATCTTAATTAACCTTCTAAGTTGGAGTCTAATTGGGTATATCCATGACATACTTAATTATCTAACTTTGATCTCTTTTTGGAGTTAAATAAGTTAAGGTCATCATGGATCAAAACAATATCTATATATAGTTTAATTGCCCTTGTTGAACATACCATAAAATGTGGTATTCCAATAAGATTGATCTTATACTTTTATGGCTTTTCCTATTATACCAACTTAAGTTAAAACATAATGGAATCAATAGTGTTACTAAGCCAATTGCATCCTTTTATAAGTCCTTGATCAAGTCAATGACTTAATGTGTATGTACTAATACGTAGACATAAACATCTAATACATTACTATTTGTTATAAGTCTTTGACCAAGTCAATGACTTCATGTACATGTCTTTAACAAGGACACATAACAGGATAACTTTTTACTTTACATTATAAGTCTTTTCACAAGAAAAGAACTTAATGTACATGTCTTTAACAAGAAGACATAACAAGTATTAAACTAAAGTAAATCAATAGTAAGTTCAAGTTAATTTCAAACTCCATGTTTATGATTTCCATGAAAACATAATCATGTAGCTTATCCTTTTGTCTTGACACATTTTCTTAATATGGATACATATATTAAATGTGTAGGTGTCCTAGTATAGTAGTAGTTTTCTTACTTTACAGTCAAGAAATCATTAGTCATATTGTTCTAAGTTGTTCCTTGCACACAATAAAGATTTCTCCCACTTGTACATGGTACAACTTCTTTGCATAAAACAACACCGCACTAGTTAGTTTATTTGTATATACAATATGGCAGTGTCAAGCTCATAGCTAGTGTATATAGAACTCCATCTATTAATAAGGAATCGTGTATAACTATCAAAGATAACATTAAACGAAAGCGACATCTCAAAGGCAACAAGTTATCAAAGATAATATACAGTGATTCTTTACTAAATAAAGATGTTTCACACTTGGAAAGTAATTTATTATTTCAAGCCAAGACATAAATAAGTTGGACGCATATGAGGAAACAATTCATAACTCCTACTCAATTTGACAACATTTCAAGTTTGTCATTTTCAGTTATAAAATGCACTACTCCCACCGGATCTGGCAACATTATGAGTATTCCTTCACTAGTCAAAGTAAATGCAATTTATATTTCCATTTATTGAATATCTACACATTATTGCTAATGTGAGTCACATGGACTAGTAAGCAAGTACTTAGATATTCAAAGAAGTGTGTTCAAGTTCTAGCCATCTTAGCTACTTATTAACTTGAAAAATTGGTATGTAATTCCTCCTTTATCAGCTCACTTTACCTCAAGGCTGTGTAGCGTTTCTTACTAATTTAAGGAAACAACTATAGACACGAGTTCTCTAGTTATTGCCTTTTACAGTATTGCGGTGATATTTTCGTCTTCTGATCAAACCTCATAATATGTCTTGTTTACAACAAGATATTTTATTCTTGGTAGCTATAGACACAAGTTCTCTAGTTATCCAAGTTTCTTATTATGATTTAAAGATTTCAAAACTAAAAGAGGATATTGAATCAATCTTGAAAGAATAAGAAGTCTAATTTTACTTAATCATGAAGTTTGGTATGAGTTTGAATAGAATTTAGGATAATTCTTACATTCCTATTACAACTTTTCCTGCAAGTGAAAAGTATAGGAAATAGTCTTATTTTTCATAGAAAACAAACACAGTTTGTCTTTCACAAGTAAGAACAAACCTTGTTTACGGTATATGTCCCTTAAATACATTAAAAGAACTTGCAAAGTTCATTTTTAGTATTTTCGATAATTATCTTTTATAAAATTAACTATCCATGTTTATTTTAAAATAAATAATTAGTTTTAGTAAGAGTCTAAGATCCAACTTGACGATATACAATTAATGCAGTTGATTTACTAGAAATGGTATAACTCAAAACGTAATATGCGGGAGATAATCGACAACATGTGCAGCTCTTAGCCATTATGGGGCACAAGGCAATATAACTAGAATTATAATATCAAGTAGAATGTTTCACCCCATCGTATGCCTCGGGTCGAAGGTCTGACCAACCATACTCGATATAAGTAGTCTGTAATTTTATAGTCTCATGTCTGACTATACGATTGTTATATTACCTTGTTTTGCAAATTCACCTAAGACTGTCTTAGAGTAAAAGAACAAACTCAAGTGATTTCATACTTGGATGGCACACAAACTTAATTTTTAGGTTATTATTTGAGAAAAATATTGTTACCAAAATTTGTGTATAAGGAAGCATGCATACAACCTTATGACACTATTCAATTTTAAAACCTTTCCATTTTTGTTTGTTTTAAAATCTTTCTATAAATCCTTTAATTTTATAAATTTTCATGCCATTTATAAAATTAGGATTGTCATTTTTACAATATTTCTAAGTATAAACAATCTTACTACGGATAAGGTTAATTCCTCATAGGAAATAATCAAACCCTTGTAACGATTAACGACGTACTTAAAATACTGTTAAAACTATTTATGTAAATTTTATGTATTCTTGCATGTTCCGTCGTGGGTTCCCTTGCGGAAACCACTAAACCCCTACGTTATAGAATGTTTGCAAGAAAATTACAAATTTTTTGTATAGTTCATGATTTTGCAAAGTGTATGTATCAATATACACACAATAAAAATCAATTACTTTTAGTCCATATTAATTTTGAAATTTTTTTTACATAATTATAAAATGCCACAAATATAAAACATGCAAAACATATTAAGCAAAATTAGTCATACTAAATTAGAATCAATTACGCAATTAATTTAACAAATGGTCTTCTCGAATATTGCAATTAAATAATTCTCATAACAAATTCTCATGCATATAAATATTTAAGCTTCATAAACCATGAGTTACATGCATGTAATCTATGATTGACAATTTATAACATGATAAATAAGAAACAAATATTTATAGCAAATCTAAAACGTAAATAAAACAATTTTAAACATTTTAGAAGATTATGTCAAATATATTCTATATATTATTACCATAATTATGTGACCAATTTTAAGCTAGATTATTTTTATAAATAATTTCCTAAAATAAATTTTCACATAAAGGGTAACAATTACACATATATTGGCAGCATATTTTACATAAATGGAAAGGTTTTAAATTTTTGGTATCTGAACACCAATACGGCGTATCCAACTAATGAATACGACGTATTGGGCTCCCAAACTAGATACGGGTAATTGATACGGAGTATTAAAGTCTGAGTCCAGTGTGGCGTATTCAAATTAATGAATACAGTGTATTCATTCTTAGGACTTATACGGAGTATTCATTTCATGGTCCAATATGGCGTATTCAAATATCAATCCGACGTATTGGTAACAATTCACATAATGTTTATAACTCTCTCGTGTTTCAAGTTTTCATTTTCGGTTTATTATATAATGTTCTTATAAATGAAATTGAGCTTCTGTATGTTGTTTGTTTGAATGTGAGCTTCCAATTTCATATGGTTTGTTTGTAAGTCCAAAAATGAGTAAATTTAAAAAAAAAATCTAGTGTCATTTAAGGGGCATTTCATTATGAGATGTTTACCTCATAGACATCTTACTTTATTTCTGGCTTGGCTTGAAATAATAAATTACTTTCCAAGTGTGAAACATTTTCATTTAGTAAGAATCACCGTATATTATCTTTGATAACTTGTTGCCTTTGAGATGTCGCTTCCATTTAATGTTATCTCTGATAGTTATGCATGATTCCTTATCAATCGATAGAGTTCTATATACACTAGTTATGAGCTTGACACTGCCATATTATGTATACAAACAAACTAACTAGTGTGGTGTTTTTTTATGCAAAGAAGCTGTACCCTGCACAAGTAGGAGAAATCTTGAATGTGTGCAAGGAACAACTTAGATCAATATGACTAAATGGTTTCTTACATACAAAGTTAGGAAACTATTACTCTACTAGGACTCCTACACATTTAATGTATGTAGCCCTATTAAGAGAATATACAAAAAGATAAGCTACATGATTATGTTTTCTTGGAAATCATAAACATGGAGTTTAAGATTAACTTGAAATTGCTATTGATTTACTTTAGTTTAATAATAGTCATGTCTTCTTGTCAAAGACATGTACATTAAGTCCTTCACTTGTGAAAATACTTATAACCTAATGTAAAAAAGTTAACTTGTTATGTCTTCTTGTTAAAGACATGAAGTCATTGACTTGGTCAAAGACTTATAACGAATAGTATTGTATTAGATATTTATCTCTACTTGTTAGTACATACACATTAAGTTGTTGACTTGCTTAAAACACTTATAAAAGGATGCAATTAGTTTAGTAATACTATTGATACCATTAGGTTTTAACTTATGTTGGTATAATAGGGAAAACCATAAAGTATAAGACCAATCTTATTGGAATACCACATTTTATGGTATGTCCAACAAGGATAATCAAACTATATATTGATATTGTTTTGTTTAACATGACCATAACTTAGTTAACGCCCAAAAGAGATCAAGGTTAGATAATTGAGTATGTCATGGATATACCAATAAAAACTCCAACCTAGAAGGTTAATTAAGATAAAATGAGATGAATCTCATTGTATCTTGATTGAAACTCTAAATTTGGTAAAAATCTCTTGGAGATTATTATTGATAAATGTATAGAACTAATAAGTGTATCTTGTTGGATACCCAAAGGAAACGATGGGATACCATATTATACAACCCACACGAGAATAAAGTTTCTGTTGCTCGTTATGCTGAGTTATTTGATAATAGTCTCAAATATACAAGAAGCGAGTGGGAGTCTCACTTTGCTAAAAGCGAGTGGAAGTAATGTAGGTCTTGAATTACTTCAAGAAGAAGATACATAAACCTTCTAAACGCACTAGAAAATGTCATACTAAGGCAAAACATGAAAATGTTAAACCTTAGAATGATGATTACTCATATTCATAAATCTGCAAGGATATCTCATGATATGTTTCTATACAAATGGTGATGATTATGAGTTAGATGATCATTATGAATCAGCTAACCATAGGAGATTTACTATGATTCAAACTTCCTCATTTATGAACTTTAAATATATAAAGATGATGAAATTGTCATACTTGTTTTCTTGGAAGGAAATATGACAAATTGGATTTCAAGAACTTTTTATTAATTGATTACTTTGCAAGGACGATATGTAACAAAATAAGGTTTTATGAATCCAAAATATAATCTTTAGAAAGTATACAAAAATGCTAGAATCCAAGCATGGATTAAAAGCACACATCTAATGAGCATAATCTTAAGTTTAATTGATAAATAAATCTCTTGTTGGATTTGATTTTTTATTATAATTAAGATAGCTCATGAGTCTTCTCAAAGCTAGTGGGAGTAACTGTTTTTACTTTTCTAAAAACAATATGTTATTGAACATAATTAGAAACAATTTATTTATCAAAGTAAGATTTTATCACTTAGATTGAAATAAAGTTTCTTGTAAGTATTTTAGGAAATGAAACGTGCAACCTTGGCATGATACATGTGGTGAATTAAGTCCGAGCACAATAAGAATTATCATGGAGTAAAACTCGAATGATCTATCTCACTTGGTGAGATTGAACACATAAATGGAAACCTTAAGTCCCACTAAAGTATTCATTATGTACATCATACTATGTATGGGTGATTTGACAACATTGGAATCTAATTGAAAGATATTAGTAGGAACATTCTGATTAATGTTTAAATTAGGAATTCATTCCTAGAATTAATAATGAAGATACTATGGATATACATAGTGGTTATCATAGTAAGATCATTATGATCAACAAAACTTGGGTTTGTGTGATATCCAAACATTATTAAAGAAGTGTTCAGAATTTACGATAGGTTAGCATAGTATTGTTTGAATACACTAGTGCTTGTTTTAATTGAGATGATATTCAATCTTTGTAGAAGCAAGTTTTCATCTTATATGCTCACATTGCTTGCTACATATGCTTGGGTTAAAAGCATAGTTGCATAATACTATATTAAAATAATAAGAATGCTTTACAGTTTGGAAAACTGTTGAGATGACTGTCTCCATAAGGATGTTTGGCGTATGTTATGCATCTTATGGAAAGTAATGTGACTAGACTCATATAAGTAATACTTATAAGTAAGTGCGCACTTACAAAATAACAATCATTATATTATTCAAAGAACTTCACTATTTGTGATTTTTTGAAATAAGTATTCTTAAAGTCCCCCAAGATCATGACCTAGTTGATATGTTCATGAAACCTATGCCGTAACACTAACTGTGATTGTTGTAGATAAGACATTTAACTAGGATCGACATGCACTGATCTTATTTGGTATTTTGATAATAGAACTATAAGCAGTTGTATTAAACAATGAATTGACATAGGTGGTATGATCATTTTCATTTATACTACTGTGTTCTATATTTGCATGTTTAAATCCTTGAATAAATTTATTTATTCTAAACTATGTCCATTGTCAGTTAACAATATGGGAATATTGTTGAGATAAGACAAATGTGAGTGTTTGGTTGTATTGTGGAGAATATGTAAAGATGATTATGCCAACTTCACATGTTATTCAATGAGGTTGAATATTGGATACCCCACATGTGTTAATCACTTCATGGATCATTGTCATTGGGTGCATTACATACATGATGAAAGTTATGTTTATCCTTAGACTTGAGATGAAAGAGGGTTTTCCATGTATGGATAGCATTTCTTGAATTTAGTCTACCGCTATGCTGTCATAAGGTAGTTATACGGACTATTTTCAAAAATGTTTTGAAATACATGACGGACACTTGTAGTCAAAACAAAATTTGTTCCTCCACGTGTTTGGGAGTTAGATACTTATTAGGTCCCTCGTTGGGATGATCAGATGTTTACGTGACCGCGCCCAAAGTGTAGTTAAGATGATTCTTTTTACGTTTGGTAATCATGATCCATACAGATGCGAGAAACAAAATCATTAAACTATGGAATTACTATTGACCCATATCTATATTTAACATGTATCTAAAACAAAAGGATAGGATTGACATAAACCATTGAAGGCTGAATTGTTTACCAAAACTGCATACTCAGGTATATTTGTGTTGGGTTTAGTTCCTGAGCCCTTCAGTCTTTCAGTAGATTTAAACGTAAAATCCCCTAAGTTACTCAAGCTAAAGTCTTTCTGTTTAAGTTGCTGAAGTTTCTTCAGCGTCAGCTCTTCATGTCCTTAAAAGATTAGGAAGTATCTTCACTTCAGTTTATGCAGCAGCACATAAACTGAAGAAGGCCCTTGGTTGGAGCTTCAGTTCAACTTGGTTGACAATTCCAAGCTAAACATAGTCTATCTCCTTAACAGAAGTTTAAACGTGTTGTTTCACTTCTAGAAGGTTTACAAGGCGGGAAAAAGATTGCTTTGTGTCAAAAGTAATAAAGCAATCTCCTTGGTAAAAGGTGCTTCTAAAGATGGTATAGAAGTACAACCACTTTCCCTAAAGGAATGTACCTGGTACTTTAGAGCACGTTTGTATTAAATGGTATCTCAACCACCCACTAGATGCATGACATATGTACTAGGTTAACTTGTAAACCCTAATCTCTTTGCCTATAAAAGGAAAGAGATTCTCAAAGTAAATGATATCTCTTCCAATTAATGTGATACACATTGAAGAGTTTATTTATCTCTTAAACAAACTAACTCATACTACTGAAAGCTAAAGCTTCAGTTTTAGTCATAACAAGTTTGTTTTCTTATTTCTCTTAACAATGGTAAGAGAATATGTTTGAAGGAGATAACCACCCCAATTGTCATTCAACAACCTTACTATTCAGCAATCAAGGTGTGTCGTAGATTCTTTATTTGATTCTAATAAATGTCTATACGTTAAAAAGCACTTCTGTGTGTTTTAAACTTGTTCTTTATATTGGTCATATATATTTGTTTAAAACTCATTTTCTTTCTATGGAATCTAATTAGTTTAATTTGATAAACCCTATATCAGATTTCAAGGGACCAACAAGTGGTATCAGAGCCTTCTAGTTTATAAAATCCCATTAAAAGGATATATAAAAGTTCAAAGATTTTTAAAATCAAGATACATCTTAAATGGCAACAGTAGAAGTACCACATACTCTTGAATATAAGGGTGGACAACTTAATGCCGCTCCTGTACTAGAGGTGGAAAATTTCACCAACTGGAAAAGAGGTTCATGTGCCACATCGTTCGTATTGAATCTCAATTTGAAAATATCATCAAAAACGGTCCTTTTATCCCCATGACAGCTGGTCAAAGGAAGCCAGAGAATCAATGGACTGGAGATTAGAGAAAGGCTGCTAACTTAGATCAGCGATTCAAAAGTCTCATTATGTTTGTCCTTCCCAATGATCAAATGAATTCTATCATATACTGCTTAACAACTAAATCAACATAGGATGACCTAATACTGTATCATGAGGGCCCCTCTGATGTGAAAGAAAGTAGGGTCATGGACCAAAAACTATGCTATAACACCTTCAAATTCAAAGAAGGTGAATCTCTAACATAAACTTTCACCAAATATAAAGCTTTGATGAATGAGTTAGTAAATGATGGCATCAAACTCTCAAAGCTTGAAATAAATACTGGTTTTATAAATGGGTTCCCAAAGAAGTGGCTAAGCTTCTGCCAAAGTCTCAGAAACACAAATAATGTGAAAGATTCTAAGCTTGCTTCTCTATTTGGTAAACTCAAATATTAAGAAAACCTTATAGACAATATTTATGAGACTGAAAAAAAACAAATCTCTTGTCTCTGCAACACCTCTGTCAACTGCTTTCTTCTCATCCACTATTGTCCAAGACTATTAAGATAGTCCTGATGATAAAGACGATACAAAAAGAAGCAGTTCATGAGTACCTGAATGACTTAGAAGAAGAATATGAAGCAAGAGCTCTTTTAGCTAAGTCTAAATGGTTCTTCAAAAAAGGTACTCAAAGGTTCATCAGTGCAAAAGCAACTGACCAAATTGAATGCCACAAATGTGGCAAGAAAGGTCATTTTACAAGAGACTGCTGGTCAAAAATTTCAGTTCCCTCATATCAATCACCCTTTCAACCAAAACCTTTTAATTCCTCTCAACACAAACCAGAACTAAGGCCTACCAAGGACTTTGAAGCTAAATACAACAAAGTCAAGGCTAAACTGGCTCTCCTAAGTTCAAGTGCTTCAGCTTCCAAAGCCACAACTGTTAAGAACAAAGGTCTTATCGCTAAAGCCTATGAATGGGATGAAGAAGAAGCGTCATCAGATGACAATGAGATGGTGGAGGTTAAAGTACTCATGGCACTAGCTGAAGAAAATGATGCTATCAGCAAAGAAAGTGCCAGAAATGGTGAAATGCTGAAGATCTCCATGAGAACGTTAACACACTCTTCTTGATATAGAAGATAATGATGAAAGAAAAACCTACTAGACTATTTGGTATCAATCTAAATTATTTGAAGAACACAGACCTAATCTTTTGGTCAAAACATAGATGATCATGTTCATGAACGAATGCATGCAAAGAACAACTTTTTAGAGATTATATAAACATGCAAACTTGATTATTTCTTACCATAGCCTGCATGTAAACACTGAGAATTCTTCTAAGAGACAAAAACTAATAATCTGACTGCAAGAGCTAATAGCAATCACTGAAACATGGCTTAACAGTTCTCATAAAGTAAATCAGTGTATCAGTGAACAAATTCCCTCTCAAAAGAAGAGAATTCTAAGAGTTGATCAACTCACTGAAGATCCCTCCGGTTCTGGGCAAAAAGACCTATCCTTTTTAAAATCTTCAGCTAAGATGATACAAATGTCCCATATACCTGGTGTTGAAAGACCCTGGTTGTCTAAAGATGAAGGTTTTATTCTGCCAAATCATGATACTAGTAGGATACTCCCAGCTGAGTCACAAAGAAACACAACTGATCCTCTAATTGTTGTCACTAACTCTTCCAGTACTTGATTATATTCTTCAAACAGATGAATCTTCAGTCTAAGCACCCCTCTTCCATCCACCTGAAGGAAGGTGATGGGTGTAGGAACCTAATTATGGACCAAAGACTATCAAATCAATTTAGGTCAAAATCCACATTCAAAGCTGAAACTTTAAAAGGTGTCAAATAAATGAACCATTCTCAGCTCCTGCCAAGGGTAACAAAAGCTCTCCAGCTTTAAAAGTTCCCTTAGCTCCTGCTGGCAAACTAAAGAGTGTGAAAATTGAAGATGATCCTCCCTTAGCTATTGTAATGAAAGAACTAAATGAGTTAAAATTACAAATTAGCAAGAATCAATCATCTCACTCCATAAATAATCAACCACAATAGGTTTCACAAAATATACCTCAAAACAAATACAAAACATAATTCAAAAAGAGTTGTGAGCTGTGTGGCCTAAACAATCATCTCTCTGAGAATTGTTACAAGGTTCTGTTTTGCAAAAAGTGCAACAGAACTGATCATAGAACCTGTGATCATGCTGAATACATTTCTACCAAGAACATGTCTTAGCATCTCAAAAGTCTGGGTAGATCTTCATCAAGAGCTAAACATCCAAGACCATCAAAATGCTTCTTCCCTCCATGCATACACTGTGGATTCAACGATCATTTATTTGATGATTGTCTCAAATATCCCATATGTGATATATGTGGATGTTATGATCATGATACACATGGTCATAACATGATCATTTCTCTAAGAAGAGAAATCAAGCCCAGAAACCCTTAGCATGTCATGAAATGTTGTGAAACCTGTTGTAGCACCGTTTATACCACAAGTGATCACAATGACATTGAGTGGTTCAGAAAAGGTGAAGAACTTCAAGAAAAAAAGGCTGAAGCTCTAAAATCAACTTAGGTCGAATCATCAAATGCTAACAGATCAAAGTCTCCCACTCGAAGGTAGGTTTCTAAGCAAAACTAACCATTTTGAACGTATTTGTGCAGTATGACATCAGGAAACCCATCTCGTACCTGGACAGTGGATGCTCAAGGCATATGACTAGTGTCCAGAGTTACCTGTACAAATACGTGGAACAATCAGGACCTAATGTAGTATTTGGAGATGACTCTACATGCACAACTGAATGCTTATGGCTCTATCAAATGTAATGGTATAGTTTTCACAAAGGTAGCATTTGTAAATGGCCTTAAATACAATTTAATTAGCATCAGTCAACTCTGTGATGCTAAATATATTGTTCAGTTTGATGAGAAAAGAGGAACAATCTTCAACTCTAAACAAGGAAATTGTTATATTCTCCTCGAGTAAAAGACTGTAATAGTTTCTTTAACATGACATCTTCTGCTCAAGGAATCTTGTTTTTCTTTTCTTGCAAAAAAGCTTCTGAAGATCTTCAACTGGCTTTGGCATAAAGACTCTGCTCCTCAAAACATTCAAACAATCCACAAAACTGGCAAAACAAAATCATGTTTATTGTCCTCCCTTACTTGTCCTACTCAAAAGATCAACCATAGTTATCATGGTGAAAAGGGAAAGCAACATAGGGTCAGCCTCAAAACAAAACAACATCTTTCTATCAAGAACATTTCTTCATCTTCTTCACATGGATTTATTTGGACCTGTAACTCCTAGGTCCATTAACCATGAAAAGTATACCCTTGTCATTGTTGATGAGTACTCAAGGTACACCTGGGTATACTTTTTGAAGAAGAAAAGTCAAGCACCTGAAACCATCATGTCCTTCATCAAAGCTTGAAATCAAAATGACTATCAAAATCACACAACTCAAACTGACAATGGTACTGAATTCAGAAATAGCACACTTGTCAACTTTTATAAAGAAAAAGGGATTTCAAAATAGCATTCTTGTAAACTTCTGTGATGAAAAAGGGATTTCTCAAAATTTCTCTTCTCCCTACACACCTAAAAAAAATGGTGTTGCTGAGAGGAAAAATATAACCCTCATAGAAGTTGCAAGAACAATGCTTTCATACATTCTACACTCAAAACAAATATACCATTGTGAAAAGACATCTCAAAACTCCTTATGAAATTTTTTGTAAGAGAATCCTAAACATTAATTTTCTTCATGTCTTTGGATGTCTAGTTTACATCCACAATCATAAAGATCACTTAAGAAAATTTAATGAAAAAGCTGATGATGGTTATCTTCTTGGACACTCACTTGTTTCCATGGCCTTCAGAGTCTTCAACACTAGAAGACAACAAACTAAAGAAACCTATCACATCACATTTGATGAAAGCCCTGATGCTATCAAATTCTCAAAACCTTAAGTTGACGACATCAACATTGCTGAAACAGAAAGATATCCACCTGATGAATATCTTCATCCTTATGAACCTTCTCAAAGGTATCAAACAAACAAAAATGATGTGTCATTCATAGAACCTTATGAATATCCTGAACCAGTTGTTCTTGAAATTGAAGTTTCATCTCACCAAAATGGTCAAACTGATCAAAATGATCAAAATGATCAATCTTTTCAAAATGATGAAATCTTAAATGATGATCATTCTAAACATTTCAATCACACCAATAATGAAAAAATCATTGATAATCTCCTAAATACTAAAGACATTCAGATTTCTAAACACTTATCCTCTCCAAGTGTAGAGGATACTTCAGTACAAAATACAATTCCAATCCTAACTCTACCCTTACCCATTCCATCAATGGTTACTCTAGCTCCTTAAGACAGATGGTGTCAGGATAAATACATTGAGCTGGTTAATATAATTGGTAATTCAGGGGTTGGAATGCTCACAAGAGCCATGGCCAAACAACTTAGTGCTACTTCAGCTCATGAATGTCTCTTTGTAGAATTTCTCTTTGAAGAAGAACCTAAAAAGGTTTTTGAAGCACTAAAGCATCCTGGATGGGTTGATGCCATGCAAGATGAACTAAACCAATTTTCCAGAAACAAAGTCTAGACATTAGTTCCTGCACCTTATGGTAAAACTATAATCGACTCAAAATGGGTTTTTAGAAATAAAAGAGATGAAACTGGAATTGTCATCAAAACAAGGAAAGACTTGTGGCTCAAGGCTACAATCAGCAAGAAGGTATAGATTATGATGAGACCTTTGCTCCAGTCGTAAGGCTTGAAGCAATCATAATCTTTCTTGCCTTTGCCACATACATGAACTTCATAGTTTATCAAATGGATGTCAAAAGTGCATTCCTCAATGGTAAACTAAAAGAAGAAGTTTATGTCAAAGAACCTCCAGGTTTCGAGAGCAATGAGTTTCCCAACCATGTCTGCAAACTGGACAAAGCCCTTTATAGACTTAAACAAGCTCCAAGAGCATGGTATGCGACTCTCTCAACCTTTCTTACTAAACACAAGTTTGTAAGAGGAAAGATAGACAACACTATGTTTATCTACAAAACTCAAACTGATGTGATTTTGGTTCAAATCTATGTTGATGACATTATCTTTGGGTTCACCAGCACAAAATTATGCAAACAGTTTGCAAAACTGATGACTTAAAGATATGAAATAAGCATGATAGGTGTTCTCACCTACTTCCTTGGATTTCAGATTAAACAATCTAAAAGAGGCATTTTAATCAACCAAGAAAAATATGTTAAGGATCTGCTAAAAAAATATGACATAAATGGTTCATCAGTAAAGACTCTAATGGTACCCCCTAACAACTTAGGACCTGATCTTAGTGGAAGTCTATAAATGAGACCTATTATAGAGGTATGATTGAATCACTAATGTATCTAACTGCAAGCAGACCTAACATTCAATTCTCTACTTGTCTATGTGCAAGATATCAAGCAAATCCTAAGGAATCCTACCTTATTGCTGTTAAGAGAACTTTCAGGTACCTAAAAGGTACTCCTAGTCTTGGTCTGTAGTATCCAAAATGTTTAGGTTTTGACCTAAAAAGATACTCAGACTCCGACTATGCTGGATGCAACATGGACAGGAAAAGCACCTCAAGTGCTTGCCAGTTGCTAGGAGGCAAACATGTGTGCTGGAGTGCTAAAAAGTAGCAATTTGTAGCTATGTCCTTAGCTGAAGCTGAATATGTAGCTGCTGCTGGATGTTGTGCCAACATACTATGGATGAAAAGTTAACTTACTGACTATGACATCATATATGAAAAGGTACCCATATTTTATGATAACACTAGTTCTATTGCAATCTTAAACAATATAGTTCTGCACTCAAGAACAAAGCATATTGATATCAGATATCACTTTATTAGATATCATGTTCTCAAATGGGACATTGAATTACATTTCATTCCCACTCAATATCAACTTGCTGATATCTTCACCAAGCCTCTGGATGAGCCAACTTTCAAACGATTGATCACTGAACTAGGTATGCTGAACATTGATTCAAAACAAAGCAGGTTTCACCACTGAAGACTGCTTGAAAGAAAACTGAAGCTTCAGCTCTTTCCATCCAAAACTGAAACAAACTTACATGTAAAATTCAGTTAGTTTATGCATACAACCTTTAAAACTTGCTTAATAAAAGTAACTACGCAAATCACATATGTCTCATTCATGGATTTGTATGAGCATGTGTGTTTTGTCACCTTCACTGGAGCACATATATTGGTTAAGTCAATAACTGAACAAACCTAATGTATTTTCTTCGGTTCAGTTTCAACAAATAATTTTATCTAAATCTTCAGCTATTTATCGAGTAAAGTAACTGAGCAATCATGTATGCCTCATTCATGGACTTGCATGAGCATTTGTGCTTTTGTCGCCTTTGCTGGAAGATTGATGATGATGAAGATTACAATAATCTGTTCAGCATGACATAACACCAAACCTGAACCTAGTTTAGCTTTTTCAAACATCAATCCTCACGGTCTGTTTTTTCTAAAAAGGCATGATTTTAAATAATATTAAAATAACTAAAAGAAGAAATCCAAAATTAGAAAATGACATTATCATCTTTTCTCTCCCCTACTTTGTATTGAATAACGGTTGTTTACATGTTCTAGGTGTCAGATACATCTTTGCTATGACTTTTATTAATTCAAAGTTTTTAGCACACATGTTGAAAACAAACCCCTAAAACATTCCCATAACTTTAAAACCTTACATGATAATTACAAATTCTTAAAAAAAATTGTAATTTCATCAGTCATATAAATCACAACACACCAATCAACAACTCATTCTCACAAACAAAACCAACACACCTCAAACCAGATTAAACCTTCAAAACCCTCACCACTCAAAATGGCAGAATCATCATCACAAAAGACCTCATCACCTGAAATCACTCCTAAAGAAGAACCTGTCACTCTTGACAAACCTCAAAGCCCAAACCCTTTCTTACCTGCAAGTTAGGTTGATTTCACCTTTGATAAGACCGCTTTCACCACTAACAATGAAGTTGCACTCCTGTATCCCTTACATCCTAACCAAGATTACTTTGAGGCTATATCGGACTTCATTTCCAAATGTTATCTAAAGGAAGCATTCACAAAAGCCCCAAATCAATACAAAGAGTACCTGAGTGAAGTCTGGTATACAACAAAGACCTTAGAT
>BQNB010045825.1:0-44066 GCA_026074375.1 Tanacetum coccineum | reverse complement strand
GTTACGGCTTAGAACATCATTCACGGGCATTCATTGGCAATATATTGCATTCATACATGTCGAGCTTCGGTGTCATGAGCTTAGGAAAATGTAATTACTTTTTATGATGTTTGCGTTTGTTGCTTAATCATACACTTGGAAATCTTGCGGTCCTACTATTTACTTACATAAACCTATGAATTCACTAACTTTATGTTGACGTTTTAAGCATGTTTTCTCAGGTCAATAAGGCACGAGGTACAGTGATACATTGGAAGTCAATAATTGAAGAGTCATATCAAAGATTTGGAGTCTTATTACATTTTGGGGACAATTGTTATAAACCGAAATCTTTATTTATACTGTTGAACAATTTGAAGCCATGAGCTTATGTAACAGACAAGTATTTTGTTAATCCAATGTATCTTTTTCAAACGACACGTTTAGTGGTCGTTCTCATATCTTGTGCTATTGATCTATGAAGTAACGCCCTCGGATATTCAACATTCCGCTGTGACCCAGATTTGGGGGTGTTACAGATTGGTATCAGAGCCAAGGTTATAGAGAACCAGGTCAAAAGTTTTGTCTGGACTATAACCATTTTCAAACACTGGTTTCACAAATGGGATTTGCGAGGGACATACATGCATTACTTGTTTACATCTAGCACATATATGCTTACATGATGCACGCTATTTTAGCATTAGTAGGGTACTAAGTGCTTACATGATTGATATATGCGTATATAAAATATACTAAGTATAGTACTATAAGAGTCTTATAGATATAACATAGAGACCACTCTTATAATTAAAGCTTATAGTCATATCATACCGATCTCTCTTATAAGTAATACTTATATAGGTTATTTTTGCTTTTTGCAGTAGTCATGTCTTCTGCAACATCTGCGGTTACCTACACTTCCGTTTACACCGACTCTGAGCCCGGCAGAGCCTTCTGGGGAGCCGATGATGAGGAGATGTCTGAGGGAGGCATCCCACGGGTCATCGTATTAGGATACGACGGACTCCCGATGCAGCCAGTAGCCCCACCATCACCGGATTACATACCAGGCCCAGAGGATCCACAGACACCGCCAGTTCCTCAGGACGAGGATGAGCGTGAGCCTATGTTCGTACATGCACATGATCCTGACTACGTGCCAGAGCCTATATACCCTGAGTATATACCTTTGGAGGATGAGCATGAGTTTCCAGCTGAGGAGCAGCCATTACCTCCTGTTGATTCACCTACTGCTGAGTCACCCGGATATGTTACTGAGTCGGATCCCGAGGAGGATCCAGAGGAGTACGAGGATGATGAGACAGAGGATGGTCCGGTTGACTATCCTATGGACGGGGGAGATGATGGAGATGATGATGACGGCGATTCATCTAGGGATGACGCCAATGATGAGGATGAGGATGAGGACGAGGAGGAGGAGGAGGAGCACTTAGCTCCGGCCGACTCGGCTGTTGTTGTACCTACTGATGAGCCTGTTTCCCCACCTGAGGGAACAGAGCTTGTTATACCACCCCCTCCACTGACATTACTATTGGGGCTAGGATTACCGTCCGGCCTCAGACTTCCATATCCCTTCCACCAGAGGCAGAGGTTGAGAGACTTCTGGCCATGACTACTCCATCACCATCACCACCTATCTCACTATCACCACCCTCTGCAGGAGAGCGCCTTGCTAGGTGCACAGCCCCACCTGCACATTCATCACCACTACCTATGCCATCACCATTACTACCATCATTTGGGTGTCCAACCCAAATCCAGACACTCAGGATATCATCTACTCAGACCCTTATTGATGCAGTTACTGCCGCATTATCATCACCTCCACTACCATCACTACCACCATCTCTATACATACCACCACCTGTTGACCGTAGGGATGATATTCCCGAGTTTGAGCAGCCACCTCGCAAGAGGTTGTGTTTGTCCACTCTAGGCTCCAGATATGAGGTCGGGGAGAGTTCTACTGCTAGACCTACCAGAGGTCGGGGGATAGATTATAGGTTTGGCAGCACATTAGATGCTGAAGAGAGGCGACAGGGGATTAGAGATGTTGGGTACGGCATTAGGGATACTTGGGTAGATCCAGCAGAGGCAGTTCCTGAGATAGCACCTTTGACGGTGGGAGAGGTCAATACTAGGGTCACAGAGCTTGCTGAGCTCCATGAGCATGATACACAGGACTTGTATGCTTTACTAGAGGATGCTCATGATAGTAGGTCTTGTATATCATATCGAGTCGATATGGACTCGCAGCGGGTCGACTTACTTATGGGGGATAGGATGACTCTCCAGGAGACAGTATGGATAGTGGAGGAGGAGACCTATGCTTTCCAAGAGGCGTGAGCTCACTCGATAAGATTGAGTCAGGCGACTCATCAGGAGCTTCAGACCCATCATGATCATGTGTATGCACATGAGACTCATCTCCAGGCACACCAGACACAGCTACAGTTGCAGGGTACTCTCATTCAGGCACAACATCAGGTACATGAGACTCGCTTTTAGATGCAGCAGGCTGAGTTAGCAGCGCTTCGAGAGACTGACCGTAGGCGTCAGGCACAGATGGTAGAGACTCTCCAAGTCATTAGCACTACGAGAGCAGCAGAGGAGAGCTAGACAGCCAGGACCAGATGCTAGGATTCCAGATCACCAGGATGCTTCTAGGGATGCTGACAGTCACATCCAGTAATTTATGTTATTTTATCTTACTAGGTCATTGTACAGGCATGTTAAGTATTAGGGGTTTTCCCCGCTAGCATAGCCTTAGATCTTTTGTATTGTATTTTGTGTAACACGAAAACTATTTCTTGTAAAATTTACAAAGTTATGAATGAAATGGATGTGTTATGTTGTACTATATACCTCTCTTGTGTTGATATCTCATCTATACATTATTATATTCTGTCATATAACCTCATGTTTTGTCTTTTGTAATCTAGACAAATCATGGCACCTACGACCAGAAGAGGACAGAATACCCCTGTTAACAACACCAACCCAAACAACATGACTCCAGAATCCATCCAAGCAATGATTGACCAGGCTCTTCTGCGAAACTCCACCAATGGAGATGGAAGCCACAGTTCGCACATGGATAACCAAAGGAACATGCAAACTGCGCGCCCTTGTTTTTACACTGACTTCATGAAGTGTCAACCTTTGAACTTCAAGGGGACTGAAGGCGTGGTCGGTTTGACTCGGTGGATTGAGAAGATGGAGTCAGTTTTCAATATCAGTGGTTGTGCTATTGAGAATCAAGTGAAGTTTGCCACCTGCACTCTGTTAGGTGCTGCTTTGACTTGGTGGAATGGTCAGATAAGAACCTTAGGTCCTGAGGCATATGCAATGACTTGGGAAATACTCAAGAAAAAGATGACGGACAAGTATTGTCCGCAGGGTGAAATCAAGAAATTAGAAATCGAGCTGTGGAACCTAAAGGTCAAGGGGAACGATGTTCCAGCATACACTGAACGTTTCCAAGAGCTAACCCTGATATGTACCAAGTTTGTTGCCAACGAAACCGAGAAGGTTGACAAGTACATCAGTGGACTTCCTGACAACATTTATGGGAACGTCAAATCTGCCAGACCCAAGACGTTGGATGAGACTATTGAGTTGGCCAACGACTTGATGGATCAGAAACTCCGCACCTACGCAGAAAGGCAATTTGACAACAAAAGGAAGGCTGATGATTCATCCAGAAACAACCATGGCCACCAGCAACAACCCTTCAAGAGGCAGAATGTCGCCAAGGTCTACAATATGGGGACAGGCGAAAGGAAGCCTTATGGAGGTTCTTTGCCAATGTGCCACCAAGTGCCATCTTCACATAATGTCCGTGCACCCAAGAAAATGCCACAAGTGCAACAAATTAGGGCATTGTGCTCTCGGATTGCATGAGTAATGGCAAAAGGAAGCAGTCTTTTTGGCGTTGATATCCGCAAGTAAGAGAGTGGACATGTCTGAAGGAAAAACAAATAAAGGGACGTACCGATCGTCCTAGATTTTCCTGATAGTATTTCTGAGAGACTTGCCTGGTCTTCCTTCGGCTCGACCAGTGGAATTCAAATTGACTTATTTCCGGGAGCCGCGCACGTAGCTCGAGACCGTATCGATTGCTCCATCTAAAATGAAGGAATTATAGACAATTACAAGTGATTCGACAAAGGATTCATACAGCATAGTTCCCTCACCTTGGGGAGCCCCAGTTTGTTTCTCAAAAGAAGGATGGGTTATTCAGAATGTGCATTGACTACCGAGAGCTGAATAAGCTGACAGTAAAGAATCGTTATCCACTCCCAAGGATTGACGATTTGTTTGATCAACTTCAAGGATCCAGCATCTATTCGAAGATAGATTTGAGATCGGGTTATCACCAACTTAGGGTGCGAGAGAAAGATATTCCGAAGATGGCATTCAGAACTCGGTATGGTCATTACGAGTTCCAGGTTATGCCATTTGGACTGAGAAACGCACCTGCGGTTTTTCAAGGGACCTCATGACGGAGTGTGCAAGCCTTACTTGGATAAGTTCGTGATCGTCTTCATTGACGACATACTTATTTATTCAAAAGGCGAGAAAGAGCATGAAGAACATCTTAAGGCAATTTTGGGATTGCTTAAGGAAGAGAAGCTGTACGCCAAATTTTCAAAATGCGAATTTTAGATTCCGAAGGTACAATTTCTCGGTCATGTCATTGATAGCCGAGGCATACATGTAGATCCAGCCAAGATAGAGTCTATAAAGGATTGGGCATCTCCTAAGACACCTACAGAAATCCGCCAATTCTTAGGCCTTGCCGGTTACTACCGGAGATTTATCGAAGGATTCTCGAAGATCGCTAAGTCAATGACAAAGCTTACTCAGAAAGGAATTAAGTTCGACTGGGGCGAGAAGGAAGAAAACGCTTTTCAGTTAATAAAGCAGAAGTTGTGCAGTGCGCCAATTCTGGCTTTACCTGAAGGAAGCGAAGACTTTGTGGTCTATTGCGATGCATCACACAAGGGTTTAGGAGCCGTGTTAATGTACAGGGAGAAGGTAATTGCCTATGCCTCCCGACAGTTAAAAGTTCATGAGAAAAACTACACCACTCATGATTTGGGAAATCGGTTGCCTTTTTTTTTTTTTTTTTTTTTTTTTTTTTTTTTTTTAGGAAGTATTTGCTCTAATGATATGGAGGACTCTATCTATACGGAACTAGCTGCACTGGGTCACCGACCACAAAAGCCTACACGCATTCTTGACCAGTAAGTGCTTAACATGAGGCAACGGACGGCTGGTAGAGTTGACCTAAGTGATTACGATTGTGAACATTAGTTATCACTCGGGAAAAGTAACGTTGTGGAGATGCTTGTGTCGTAAGGAAACGGGATGAGCCGTTTAGGTTCGAGCTTTAGTTATGACTATTAGCTTGGATCTTCCCAAAACAAATACTAGCAGCACAGATCGAAGCCTTGAAACCAGAAAATCTAAAGAAAGAAGATGTAGGCGGTATGATCAGAACTGATATACCTAAGGAAAGGTTGGAACCACGTGCCGATGGAACTTTATGTTTAAACGGCAGAAGTTGGTTATAAAAACTAAATAAAATTACAGTGCTATGGAACTTAGAGCCGTGATCATGCTTCGAATCTCACAAGTCAAAGTACTATATCATCAGTTCTGGAAAGATGTACCCAGGACATGAAAAAGTTGTATGCGTGGAACTAACATGAAAGCTGGACATCGCCATATGTTAGCAAGTGCTTGACATGTGCTAAGGTCAAGGCCGAACATCAAAGACCATCAGGATTACTGGTACAACCTGCGATACCCGAGTGGAAATGGGATAACATCATGATGGATTTTGTCACAAAACTTCCTAAGTTGTCACAAGGTTTAGACACCATCTGGGTGATTGTGGATCGACTTACAAAATCTGCTCACTTTTTGCCAATAAGGGAGACTGGCCCTTTGGATAAATTAGCAAAGTTGTACTTGGACAGAATAGTGACGAGACACGGAACGCCTGTTTCAATCATCTGTGATCGTGATGGGGAATTCACATCAAATTTCTAGAGAACATTTCAGAAAGATTTGGGTTCAAGTCTGGATATGAGTAAGACATACCATCCACAAACAGACGGACAGAGTGAGAGGACCATCCAGACTCTCGAGGACATGCTACGTGCTTGCGTGATCGACTTTGGAAAGGGCATTTACCATTGGTCGAATTCTCGTATAACAACAACTATCACGCTAGCATAAAGGCCGCACCGTATGAGGCGCTTTATGGCTGAAAGTGCCGATCACCGGTGTGCTGGGCAGAAGTTGGCGAGGCTCAACTTACTGGTCCTGAAATGATCCAGGAAACCACGGAGAAGATCATCCTGATCAAGCAAAGAATTCAAGCTGCTCAGAATCGACAAAAGAGCTACGCTGATTTGAAGCGTAATCCGATGGAATTCAAAGTTGGGGATATGGTTATGCTCAACCCGAGGTATGTCTGGCCTTTCAAGGTGTTAGCACAGTTGAGATGCTGCCTACTTGCTGGAACTTCCCTAGAATTGAGCAGAGTTCATCATACTTTTCATGTGTCTAATCTGAAGAAATGTTACGCTAACAAACTGTTAGCCATGCCGTTGGAAGGAGTTCACATTGATGATACGCTCTAGTTTATGGAAGAACCCGTTGAAATTATGGAACGGGAGATCAAATGATTGAAGCGAAGCCGGATACCATTGGTTAAGGTTTGCTGGAACTCTAGGCCCGGGGGTGGTGGCCCTGAGTTCACATGGGAATGTGAGGATTCAATTTCAAAAAAAATTTACCCACATCTCTTCCACAACCGGGCTTCGTCATCTATACAAGGTTTAAGCTTTGACGGACATAAAGCTCTTTTTATGGGTGGATACTGTACACTTTATCATTTTCAAGTCCATGTACGACTCATATTTATGATCACAATTTATTTTAGTCGTACGCGTTACTTTTAATTTTGACTTTTAAAGGCTAAATCGCGTAGACTAGAAATAATCATTTAATGTAAACGGTCATCAAATAAATCAAGGTTTACGTTGAGCAAGTGTCAAGTAATTATTAGGAAGATAAATTATTGTAAAATTGTCTTTTTATTTTATTGGTCACGTAAAATGGGCTTAGTTTCGCAATAATATACATTAGTCTCACCACGGAAACTACCTAGATCTGAATGACTCAAAACCATACCAACTTTTAATGATAAACACAAAATTTAATCAATCTTGTTGTTTAATACCCAAAGTTCGCCTGAGTATGGGTAGGAAATACCCAGAGAAACAATCAATCATTTTGGTGTTTTACTAGATAAATAAATTCAATGGATATCTACAAGTACTTGTACTTTCTCGTTCTCTTTATATAATTTGTCCTTATGGTCTCCTTACTAGTCTTTTACACATTGGTTAAGAACCATTTTGCCTTCTTGATTCCTTTTGTGCGCGGTTAACCAAGAAACAAACCCACAATATCACTTAGGATTTCCTAATCTAGCCTAGAACTTGGACATTATGCAAAGTAATTAATGAAGTGTACTTAGGAGTATTCAAAAATAACATGGGTAATGAACTAGAAAAACCTCTAAACACCAATTTAGGCTCGTATGGTTTGGTTAAGGACCAAGGAAAGCTAACTAGTCACTAGTCTATAAATTACCCATATACAGTTTGACACTTAAAACTCTTCTAAAAATCTAAAAACCACTATCACTAAGTTAACCTTTCTTAATTATCCTCACACTTCGGATCTCTTTGCAACCGAAGCCATACACAAGCCACATTTCCCTTTAGTGTTCAAGTGATACTAAATACTCGTGTAAGTGCCTAGGAGTTGGGTTTACAACGCTTTGGAGATTAAAGTGAATACACGGTTGGGTGTATATGACTTGGTTTTACTCGCAATCCATGGACTATAGAACCTTAGGACCATGTAAGTCACAACTAATGCCTTTTATGCCATTTTTTCACTTTGTTATGTTCATAATATAGCCAAATATGTCGCGTAACTTTGAGTTGTTTAACATACTGGAACGTGGAACATGCATGGTTTAACCAATGCATGGTCACGCCCCCTATCTCAATACTTATACTATTCCTTGTGTTGGTGTATACATGAAGAAAAAATGGTCTAATATCGAGGCAAGAGCTTAAACGGTTATAGAAACCTACAAATATGAGCCAAGGCTGTTCATGAGTTCGTTCTGATAAAAACACGAATCCTATACGTAACTTTTCCAATGTAACGAAACCTTTGGCTTTGGGGAAGAGTAATGCTTATTAATTGAATTGCATGTAATTAAGTCATAGTTAATAAGTGTTAACGAGTTGTAAATGAGACGGTTAAAAAACACTTTAGAACGAACAAAACTAGTGAACCAAGGAGCTTGCGGTCTCTTAGGGGCTTGACAGCCCAGTGCGAGGCCCAACGGGCCAACACCCATTTCCTTTGAAGTCTTAGCTTAATAATAAGCACTCCAAGCTTATTTAGAGGTCTGTAATGCTTATTTGATTCACATGGATCTTGTCATGTCATGAGAAGCCCCAACCGAACCCTTAATGGACTCACTAGCCCATTAACGAGCCCTATTCGAGCGAATATGCTCAACAATAAGCTCAAAGCAGATTATGATGAAAAAAAAAACTCTCATAAGCTAGATGGACTTAATGGACCTAAATATAGTTAACGGACCCTAATGGATCAAACTGAAACCTTTAAAATCCATTCGGACCCTTAATGGGCCCAACAGCCCATTAACGAGAGCTTATTAGCTTATTTGGATAAGCTGGACCAAAAACAGATTTAATAAGCTTAAAAAGGGTAGAAAATAAGCTAGGAATGCTAAGATAGACCTGTGTATTCATATTCGGTGTCAAAATATTGGGCTACAAGCCCAATAAGCTTCGAAACAAGGCAAAAAATAAGCTCTCCGGCTTATTTCCCAACTTAACCAGGACTTGAAATAAGCTTATGGAGGCTTTTGATTTCTTGTTTAAAACTTAAATGGACCTTTGAACACTTAATGGACTTTAATGGGCCCCAATAAGGCGCATTAAGCCAAATAAGCTCGTTAAAGCTTATTATATAAGCTATGGCAATCTTATATGGTCTTATTTGACTTAATTAAACATTAATTCCACTGTTGGAATTATTTGGAGTAAAATTGCTATTTTTATAAAGTCGGAGGAACTAATAATGCCAATTTATAAATTAAGGGTCAAACAGTTCATTACTAAATTTAACAAGTCCTGTGACTCGTTTCTGTGCAATTCTGGAAACTCAGGGGGCTGTTTCAAACCTTATAAGGACTAAAGTTTACTTTGTAAGTTAAAGGACTAAAAAGTGTAATTATTGAAACTTGAGGTATAAAATGTAAATTTGGTATGAATTCCTACCTTAGGGCTGTTTTGTAAATTTTAAGAAACCTAAGGGTATGTGAGTGACGAAGGTAATATATTTTACAAACACTTAACGAATCGGCTACAGCGAATTAATAATAGATTCGGATATTATTCGGTTTTTGATAACGGCTTATTAAAGAAGAACATTTATTAGCAAAAATATAATACGTTTCCCAAGAGCCATCTTGTGAATTTCAAATACAATAATCATGTGCACCACCACACAAGTGATAACAGTATATATAAACTTATAATTGAATTTAGTTTATACACTGAGTCGTTAGCCTAAAATATGTAGACTAAGACTTGACCGTATTTACTTAGGTATTTGACGGTGTGATTCATTGCTATACCTTGGTTTATATATCAATCTGAGGACTACCTGTTGAGGTGAGTTCATAGCCCACGTTTTTTACATTTATTTAATATGGTTTACATCTTTGGGGTGATGAACATGCTTTGTTTTACAAAATTTGGACACAAGTGTACTTTTTTATACTATCGATTACGTGTTTGCCTATAGTAGCGATTACCCACTGAGCCCATATCATGGAACTGTCAATTACTGGATATAGCGAGAGTGTTTATAAATAGATCTATTGGATTGACATCCCCGTTTGGTGAAGGTAGCGCTCACTGTGCCGGTTTGCCGGACAACAAACCGTATACCATGTCGGATTTAGGATGTTTCGGGTTAGAACATCATTCACGGGCAATGTTGGCAATTTATTGCATTCATACATGTCGAGCTTCAGTGTCATGAGCTTAGGTAGACGTAATTACTTTTTATGATGTTTGCATCTGTTGCTTAATCATACACTTGGAAATCTTGCGGTCCTACTATTGATTACAATAAACCTATGAATTCACCAACTTTATGTTGACGTTTTAAAGCATGCTTTTCAGGTCAATAAGGCATGAGATGCCGTGATACATTGGAGGTCGTTTTGAAGTGTCAATGATAGAGATTTGGGTCATATTACATTGTCATGGGAACTTTTGTTATATGTCGAAATCTTTAACTTTATTGTCGAACAATTTGAAGCCTTGAGCTTATGTAACAAACATGTATTTTGTTAATCTAATGTATCTTTTCAAACGACACGTTTAGTGGTCGTTCTTATATCTTGTACTATTGATCTATGAAGTAACGCCCTCGGATATTCAACATTCCACTGCATACTCAGATTTGAGGGTGTTATAGGCAACACTTCTTAGATTATGACAGTGAAATGATAGAGAAGCTTTTTGCTAAATACACTGGAATCCAAGTTAAACAGTTTAGAGTACTCCTACATATGGCTAATGTTAAGAAGTCTGTTGCTGAAAGAACATATCATAAAAGACTGATAGTAGAAGGTTGAAGAAAGCCAGTGCAGAAGTGAGTGTAAGGTTGTTTTCGTGTAAAGCATTGGATGCTAGTTTGTCTGTTGCAGAATGCAGATGGGACAAAGTCAAATGAGCATATTACAAGCACGTTCAGGACTTATTTCACACATGGTGTGATGCAGATATCAGACCAGTAAATGGACCAAGTGCCATCTGCTGATGGTACATTTGAACCTAAATAAACAATAATATCCTTTGCTAATGTTTACAAACTGCTTACTATAAATCTGAACCAAGTTAATTATAACTCATAACTGTTGGAAAAGGTTAGATAGCAATTCCACTCCTGGATTTAACCAAATATGTGTCATAGGGGATGAGAGATTGACCAGGATGTGATCATGAATCAAGGTAAAAAGTCCTTTGCTTAAGGCTGAGTTTCTCAAAAATCGAATGACTGGTTGAAATGAAGATGTATAATAAACTTTCAAACAGAGTTTTACAACTTGATATAAAACATTGTATTTCACTTGAAAATATCTATGCTACAAAAGAAAGGAGAAATCTGAGTAAGTTTTTCAAAGTACAAACCATGTAAGAAATCAGGTAGTCTCCTGAGTTTCATGAATTTTTTGGAGATCAATGAGTTGAAAGCTCAGATACATGCCAAAACCATATAATGCTACTTGAAGTATTAATTTAAAGTGTCAAGGATAGCAAGTAATGAACCAAGGTTAAACATGACAGTGATGTTTTGAAACAATAAACATTGAACTAGAAAGTAGTGTGGGATAATTTACTTGCCAGAGAATGAGAAGATAAATAAGGAAAAATTGAGCATATTAACACCAGACTTACAAAGATCTTTATGATTCTATCAAAAAGACACGAATTCAGATGAAAGATCATAATGACTCACTGATTACTCAAGTAAATAGTAAGACTGTTAAAAATGCTGATTTAAAAGCTCAGATTCAGGAAAAGCTTTTTGCGAATGTAGCATTGAAACAATGAATACGAAGTTAAATGGGAAATCGCTTGGATACTAAGTTTGCAAAACCATCAAATTTGGGGAAAACGGTTTTACAAACTATCCACCCAAGGGACATATAAAAAAATATAAAAACCAATCAGTTGTTAGACAACTTAATGCGTTTAAAATTGACCACCTAAATTTTCTTAAAATACGGTTTGCCTCCCAAGTTGATGTGATTAACGTTTTGTCAAAACCAGTCACTCCTCATTATTTGCCTAAAGTTCGAGAATATGTCCTTGCAAAACCTCATCACGTGATTGCACCTGGCTCATCTAGGAATAGTCAAGAAGAACCGTATGGTTCAAGTGTTATAGCTCATTATTAATATCTTAATGAGGAAGCTAGGAAAAGACACAAGAAAGAAATAGGAATTCAAGACCTAGTGTGATGCATACTACTAGTCTACAAAACACTGCTAATGGTAGCAAACCAAATCCTAGGAGCAACAATCAAATATCTAGGAGTTTGCCTGTATCTAAGAGTAGTTATGGAATGTCAAATGGTGTGTCGCTAGTAGTTTCACTCTAGGAACATTTAGTTAATTTTCTGACTCCAAAACTTTGTTTGCTCTTGTGTCATAAATGTGTCTTTAATGCAAATACATGATAATCGTTTATAACAAAAATTCCTGAAAGACGTGGATTCTCGTGCTAAGGTTCAATCCCATAAGACTAGAAATTGTAAAATAAACCCCATAGAACAAAGAGTCATACTAGAAACCTGGTAGGCAGATCGCTATTGGACAAGGTTTTCTCCCAAGAAGTTCTTCGTGTGACTATGAGAAACCAAACACTCCTGTTCTATGTCTTAGGTGGACACCGACAGGTTGATTTTCAAGATTGCTGGTTCTTAGGTGGATACTACTGGAAATATGTCACGATACAACAACCAAAGTTGACAGTGAAACCTCCAAATGGTTATAAATGGTGGAAATATCACTAACCATATGAATGCTGATCAATCTTTAATGTCTGTGCATAGGTACTACTAACTCAAGTGCAGGTAATTTGTAATTTATAAAGGAATGACTCTAAGTTTTAGTTTGCCGCAAATGGACTGTTATCTCAGTAAAACAGTGGTTCAAGGGATATAAAATTTGATGCACTATGAACATGACGTATGTTCACATCAGTTCAGCTTCGCTCATTCAACGTCATAATGGACCATCAATCCTCGTCAGTACATCAAGGTGTTGCAGCTTAGCCGTCGTGTAAAGTAAATCCTTTTGCTGCGGCTGATCCTGAACCATTTGTTAATGTGTTCGCCCCAGATCATAACTCTGAAGCATCATCTTTTGGGGTAACCGCGAGTACTGAATCCAACCAAACCACTCAGCCTCATGAACATCTCTGAAAATGGATCGCCTCTCATTCTATTGATAATATTATTGGGAACCCTTCTCGGCCAGTATCTACTCGGAAGCAGCTTGCTACAGATGCTTTATGGTATTTCTACAATTCAGTACTGTCCAAAGTCGAACCAAAAAACTTCAAATCTGTTGTTACTGAAGACTACTGGTTTCAAGCCATGCAAGATGAAATCCATGAATTTGATCGACTGGACGTATGGGAATTAGTGCCACCTCCAGACTGTGCAATGATTATTGCTCTCAAGTGGATTTATAAGGTGAAACTTGACGAGTATGGTGACGTGTTGAAAAATAAGGCACGTCTTGTAGCGAAAGGATATCGTCAAGAAGAAGGTCTTGATTTTGAAGAATCCTTCGCCCCGGTCGCCAGACTTGAAGCTATCCGAATATTTCTTGCCAATGCTGCCAGCAAAAACATGACAGTTTATCAAATGGACGTGAAAACTGCATTCTTAAATGGCGAGCTTAAAGAAGAAGTCTATGTGAGCCAACCAGAAGGCTTCGTTGACCCAGATCGTCCACATCATGTCTACCGTCTGAAGAAAGCTCTTTACGGGTTAAAGCAGGCACCCCGGGCGTGGTATGACACTTTGTCGAAGTTTCTTCTGGCACAAGGATTCTCCAAGGGTGTAGTCGATCCAACCTTGTTCATTCGGAAAACAGGCAAACACATTCTTCATGTTCAAATATATGTTGATGATATAATATTTGCCTCGACCGACCCCAAAGACTGTGACCGTTTTTCTAATGAAATGAGCTCTAAATTTCAAATGTCGATGATGGGTCAAATATCCTTTTTCTTAGGCTTACAAATTTCTCAGAATCCTAGAGGCATTTTCATAAATCAATCTAAATACGCTAATGAGATTTTAAAGAAATTTGATCTTCATAAAAGTGACCCTGTTGACACTCCCATGGTGGAGCGAACAAAACTGGATGAGGACCTCTCGGGGATCCCTGTTGACCAGACCCAATATCGCAGTATGATTGGATCCCTGATGTATCTCACCGCCAGTAGACCTGACCTGGTTTTTGCTGTGTGCATGTGTGCTAGATATCAATCTAAGCCCACTAAAAAGCACCTTGAAGCAATTAAACGGGTCTTTCGGTATCTCCAAGGAACCATAAATATGGGTCTTTGGTATCCGAAAGACACCGCCATGGCACTAACAGCATACGCAGACGCAGATCATGCAGGTTGTCAAGACACTCGACGAAGCACCTCTGGTAGTGCTCAGCTCCTTGGTGATAAGTTAGTTAGTTGGTCATCAAAGAAGCAAACTAGCACGTCCATCTCGTCTACAGAGGCTGAATACATCGCGATGTCTGGGTGCTGTGCCCAAATCCTATGGATGCGGTCTCAACTATCGGATTATGGCTTTGCATACAATCACATCCCTCTGTATTGTGACAACAAGAGTGCCATAGCCCTCTGCTGCAACAACGTCCAGCACTCCAGGTCTAAACACATCAACATTCGACATCATTTCATCAGAGAACAAGTGGAAAAGGGAGTGGTTGAGTTGTATTTCGTGAGGACAGAGTATCAACTGGTGGATATATTCACTAAGGCACTGCCCAGAGAACGATTCGAATTCATTCTCCCGCAGCTTGGCATGAAGAGTATGAAGTCAGAGACACTCAAACGTCTTCAGGATGATCAGGATGAGTAATGGATTTGCTTCAAGTATCCTATGTAAATATGTACATATTTCAACTCAAAAAGAAAATACAAAAATATAAACCCAACAAAAATACATAAAAATCAAAAAACAGAAAATTCCAAAAATAGTTTTTCAAGACATGTCTTCTGCTTATCGATAACATTTACGGTCCTAGAAATGTCATTCAATAATGACACGGGCCTTTAAATGAAGCTCTAGCGGAAGTTTAAACTTTTCAAAACATGTCTTAATGGCTTGTAGTTATTTCAGACTACAACCCGCTCTTCAAAATGAGGAAAGCACGTCGCCAAAAAGACGGTTGTTCCTATCAACGGGTGATTAAGTTCTCCCGGGCATGAATTACTTTATATTCGTGCACCCTCGATCTAATGTACGCTTCAGTGCATTATTTCTTGATAAAGAAGAGAAGTCTTCTTTTTAACCAAATAATTTTTCTTCTATGATTCTTCAAAAATTATTTGTGTTAACCATGGTGGAAAATGTGTTGTCTTTCAAAACTTAATCAGTCATCTAAGTCTCTCATCAGAAAAAGATTTTAAAAGAATTTTCTATCACTCAAACAATGTCTACAGCTCTTTAAATAGAAAACGGGACATTATTTGAGGGGGAGAAATGTGCTAATAATTCTTTCAAAATGATCTTTTTGAATAATCAAGGAGTAAACGGAAAAGGTTTGACAATAACTAATCATGATTTAAAGGGGAGTTAATTAATTTTAACTCATTTAGACTTTAGATGTTATGTGATTCAACCTTTAGGACTTAGAATGAAACATATGGCAATTAGGTACTTACTTCGTTTAACGTACATCAGAAAGGTCCTAGATTGCCATTGGCATAAGTTTTATAACCCGAACGATTTTTTCTCAAAATTATTGATTTCATAAATCAAGTTCGGGTTAATCATTTGAAAAGTGTTCTAATCAAATCAGAATCAATTTTCGACACTACAAACAGATTTTCAAGAAATCTCGACCACTCGAATAAATACAATAGATCTTTAAATAGAATACGGGTCTTTGTTCGAGGGGGAGAAAGTGTTTTCGAATTATCTTCAACATGTCACGGTAATTATATGGAAAAAGTTTTAACTTAACAGACAATAATTTGAGGGGGAGTTTTAACTCCAAGGGCTTCATTTGTCATAAGTTGTTAACTTTAGAGGCTTAAATATAATTTCAAGACTAGTGGCTTAGGCTTATAACTACATTCGATCAATATTGCCAACACCTCATAGTTTTAAAATGCTTAGGTTTGTTTGGAAATAACTATGTAGTTTTTAGAAGCCTTGAAGTTGAAGATATGTTTCTGATTCGATTAGTATTTCCCCTATAAGTTAATCACTAAGCTTATTTTCGAAGGAGTAGAATTTATTGTCAAAAGAGGTACACATAGGTTTGATAAGTATGATGATACCTTTAGATAGTCATTATCCTGCAGGAAGAAATGTTTACATCCAAGACTTAGTTGACTTAGGTATTATCATTTCGGCTATTTAGAGGGAATAATTGTGACATCCGAGACTTAGCTAACCTTGGTGTTTCAATTTATATCATCACTATCTTGTAAGGAGAAATACGCTCATCAGGGTCTTAATTGACTTTGATGTTATGGTTTCGAATTATTTGTGTACTTCGAATATTTGTTGTGTCTTCTCAAGAAAGGATTGCTGGTTCGGGGGAAAGCTAAGACAACTTCCATCTGGAGAGTATCGAGACGGACTACAGATTGCTAACATGGACAAACTGACTATGCCACTTTAAGTTTGAATATTTCAGGTCCTGTCTCATACACAATCTTGTACATCAATAAGTAGTGTGGTAATCAGTGTTATGTGTCAGTTTAATGAATTTTTCATGAGTTTCTCGTTAAACTCCAAATAATTTATAAACTCATCATAACTGACACTAACAGAGTCCCTCATTAATTGAGGGGGAGCATTTATAGGTTCCAATATCGGCTTGTATTTAATCAGACCACATTTTCTCCTAAATTTTCTAACATATTTAAATCAATTGAGATCCTAAATCTCAAAGGGTTTGAAATTTTTGATCAGGGGAGAGAATGTGATTTAAATATTAAATCTGATAAAAGTGTGATCTATTAAGACTCAAGCAGGTACTCCTCCCTCCATGTGCCAAACAATTTCGAATATCGACGCACATGTTGAGGGGGAGCAGTTTCATCGGAGTGTCATGTCCTCTCTTTGATGAATTAACATCCGTTGATTCAAGAGTTGCTCAAACTCATTGATTTACACCATAACATGATTTAAGGGTCCTTTCTCTTGGATCTTGTGCATACGTGCTTAACTTCCGAGCATCTGCTCTCAATCTAAACAATTCATACGGCATGTTCGCGTCTTCATGATTGTAAACTTGCAATAACAATGGCTGATGCTGAACATGTAACCACGCACGGCTCACCCGTCCGTACAGATGAACAGATCTTACCACGCATTCGATGGGTGCCAATTGGGAAAAGCAACTGCTATCTGAATGAAGAAAAATCTCAACCCAGCCCAATTTACAAGATTGCTGTGGATATTCTCAAGCAAACAAATTTCTTCAGAGCTTTTACAGCTTCATCAACAATACCGGCTACATGAGCTATCTACATATTCAACAATTCTAGGGTACTATCTTGCTTGTCGTGACAGATAAAGCCTGCCGGGAGCTATAAGTGTCAACTGGACGAGCAATGGTTTGATCTCACTAAAGACACACTCAGAGACGCTCTTCAGATCACACCAGTCGACAACAACCGGGCCTTCTCTCCTCCTCCAACTCCTGACACTCTTATTGATTTTGTCAATGAGTTGGGATATCCAAAGGAAGTCATACACCTGTCTAATGTCACCACTAATGACATGTTCCAACCGTGGAGGGCACTCACAACTATAATCAACCTGTGCCTCACGGGAAAGACTTCGGGATTTGAAAGGCCAAGAGCCCCCGTGCTACAAATCCTTTGGGGTGTTGTCAATCGAGCTTACATCGACTATGCTGAAAGAATGTGGGAAGAATTTACTCAATCCATCCACACTTTCACAGAGGACAAAAGGAATTTGGCACAACATACTCTGGGGAAGAAGAAAGCAACTTTTATCCTTATCCCGAGTATCAGATTCACTAAGTTGATCATATTTCACCTGCAACGGCTGCACAACTTCCACCCGAGACCCGAGTCTCCACTCCATTTGCCTACTGAGGAACCTGTACTAGGTCATCTCAAGTTCAGTGCTAAGGGGAGCAAACGAGAAGTCTTTGGGATGACAATACCGAATGAACTCATCAATGATGTCATTCGAGGAGCAGACTACTATGATGCTTATCTGGAAAAAGTTGCAAAGCATCAACGGTATATCGCGGGTGAGGAATTAAGTGATCCTGATTCTCCAGCACCCAAGCCTGCTAAGCCAACCAAACAAGCCAAACCGAAGGCACCAAAGCAAACTAAACCCAAGAAGTCTAAACCTGCACTGACCAAACCTCAGGAGAAGAAGTGCAAGCCGGTGTCAGAGCCGTCAGAGGTCTCACCACTAGCCAAATGAGCTAAGGCGGGGAAAGTGGTTAAGAAGAGAACTGTTAAGAGTTCTAAGAAGTTGGTAGATGAGTTCATTGACGAAGGGGTTCCTGTTGCTACGCCTAGGCTTGAAGACATGGAGGAAGAGATTCTGCAAAAGGTTCTGGAAGAGAGCCTAACGGATGCTTACCTAACTCAAAGGGGTCCACTTCGTCCTGTGGTTTTCAGGGAAACTGAAACTGGGAAACTCCAACCACTGCCAGAGGTACCAGGCAAGGGGAAAGAGAAAGTAGGTGAGGAACAAGCTGCCCAAGTACTCCTCAACCTTCAGGCTCCAAAGAAGAAGAGCCCGGCTGAACAATACATATTTCAGAGACATACTCCCGTACCATCTGAACCAGCGGGCCATGAAGAGTCTTCCTCCCTTTATGCTGAACTTAGATTATCTGGCAGTGACACGGAGTCTGATGAAGAAATGCCTTCAGTGGTTAGAAGTGGGGCTCAAGACGAAGGCCGGGCTAGACCAGAACCCTGTAAACTAGAATAAGGCCAGCTGGACCAAACCCTGATGATGTTTTCTGAATATCCAACCTTACCAACTCCTAGTGTCTCACGCTGTACCAAACCTTGAACACGCACGATGTTGAGATCATTGATGCCACCAGCTCAAACTCACAACCTGAGCATATATGGCGATGAATGATTCACAGAGCCAACCTCGCATGACCCTAAAAGTTCAAGAGATATCTCAAGCTGACTAGATAAGAACAGAGGGATTCAGGAAGAACCTGTCAGCTACCTACAGGGACATATTGCTCTTCAATCTCAGCAACAGCCGAGAACCCAAGGCTCTTATTCAATCTATGCGCATCACAATTCAGATTTGATGATAAACCGATCGGAAGCCAACTAGAGAAAACGACAGCAGACACTAGGCTCGAACATGGGTTCATTATATCTCGCGTCACTAGATTCAGTAACGACAACCTCTGTCATCCCTCCTAATCACGTCACCCAGTTTGATCGAAGGTATCGCGCCGTGCCTAGACCTGATTTCTCCTCCAAATGTTCAGTATGGCCATTACCAACACACGCTACGATCGCAGCGAGACGTGTTCTATAAAAATTTCTAGCGGTTCGTTATGATTTTAGAGATCGTGAATCATCTTTTGTCTATTTCACTCACAACCTCATCTACCCCCAAGACCCCACCCCCCCCCCCCCCCCCAACCCATCACAACAACAACAACTCTTCCACTACACCTCAACCACAAAAGGTCCGTTCAGACCCATCATCATCAACGTAAGGGTGAACTTGAAGAGCTTATCGCAATCAGTAGAAGAAAATCAAGCTCTAGAAGAAAACGTTTAGACAAGCAGAAGGAGCAGGATCATCAGTTGGAAACCAATGGACTTACCCAAATGAAGCAGAGAGCGAACGGTGAGTTTAATTGCTTCATCAGGAGATGACCGATAATATAATCGCATCCTGTTAAGCATGGTCAGTTATCTCATCAGAGACAGCATCTGCAAATGAAGAGCTCACTCCTTCGTGCTCGCTTCAAGGATCTCCCTACGTCTGACACATGAAGGAAATCGCTCCAAACGTCATGTTGGACGAGAACTATGACAAGGGACAGTCTGTTCACTCGGGGGTGGGTGGTAGCATATGAAGTACTGCATAGGACTCCATCAGTCGTGATGAATGTGAGGACATGCGATGTTGATAAGGCTTCAGGAGGAAAACACAGAAAGAAAAGTTAAGCAAGATCTCCAAAGACTCCGCCTAGGTCCCACCATTCACCCCCACCACCACCGTCCGTCCTCTCACCACCGTCAGGCGCATCAAGGCTTCTGGCATATAACCCGAGTCCACCGAATCGAGTCTATCCTAGCTACTCTCTACCACCTCCGTCCTACATGCCACGTATTCAGGGAGATCAGTCAATGCAAGCCTCGCGCAGAGCCAACGTTCTCTAAAGAACATAGCTGCTATCAGGAGGATCACACTACATCTGCGGGACAACGACTAGACACGACATGTGAGTGCATTCGGCGGAGGTCGAAGTGCGGGGGAATAAAGCACTGTCAATATACAACGATTCACCAGATGACTCTATTACATGGATGATGAAACCACTGCAGATGAACAAGCATACAACTATAGTAGCTGAAGAAGGTACAGGATGATGACTCATCACTCCCCTACATGTGCAGACAATTTAAACATAAGGCACAGAGTTGGTGGACGAACCTCTCACGTGAAGATCGACATGCTTCTCTGAAAGCCTGCAACCTTGTGACCCCATAACTCGTCATCTGATATTGCCTGTACCAACTATACAACTATGCGCGCCTCTACTAAGAGTCTGAGTGCACAGACTATCATTTACTACGAAGACACACCAGAGAATCTCTCCTACATCTTGCTTAGGACCGATGATATCGCGAACATTGTAATGGATTGTCATTAGTTAATCGACAAGGTAATCTTCTTGAACTCATACTCTCTATAACACCTTCAATTATAGGCTTCCGTACTTCAAACAATAAGGTAACGATTGTCACCAGCCTTTCATATCCAGGATAGATAGCCTTCATCTCCAGTTCCAGAGGAAGCGAAATGCTCACACAGCTTCTCACCGGATAAAGTGGATGATCAATCTAAATTACAATGTTACAAGCACTCCCACTTGTGGTGAAGTAAATAATCCAGTGAGTCAGGTATTACCATTCCAATCACGTTCTTCTCCAACAAAACGACGAAGAGTATATCTTCGATGGAGAGACGATGAGTGACTCCGTATTTAAGCATGACCTTTGCAAATTGGTCATTGCAAAAATGGGTTCCGCGATCACTTATGATTGCACGAGGGGCACCGAATCTGGCGAAGAGAGAAAAAAAAAAAATTTTTAAGAAATTTACAAACAAAATTCATGGGCGTCATGGTAGGGGGGAGCGCTTTGCTTCAACCCATTTTGATAAATAATCTAAACGCCACAGAGGATGTATTTGTTTGCCTTGGATGATGGGAATTGGCCACCATAAAGCAATGCCACCAGAACGTCAAAAGATTTCACAAACTTGGATGGCATATGTGTGGCATCTCATCCGGTTGTGAAAACATTTTTTTCCTTGACGCATAAGGCAAGAGTTTGCAGTTTTTAACTAACTCATGGGCATCTTTGGTAAATAGTGGGCCAAAAGAATCCCGGAATCGAAGACTTTCTTGCTAAGTGTAGTTAGCAAATTAGCACCGTGATGTCCACCGTTTGGGACCAGATCGTGGCAACCATGAGGATGTCATAGGGCTTCTTTGCCAAAAACACAACTCCCGAATAACTTGATCCGCACAATATTAAAAACAGAAAGGGATCTTCCCAGAAATAAGCTTTTACGTCTTTGAAGAATTTAACTTCCTCTTTGCTGGGAGTTGACATCCCTTTGATCACAAAATTTCCCCGCATGGTATTTGCGATGTCCACAAATAACCTATGGGAATAACTTATGCCATCAAGAATAAGCAATCGAACTAAAAGTATTCACAGAGGAAACTTTTCATTTAAGCTCCTTTGGATGAGCTTATTCTCGTGAGGATTCTCTAAACGTGATAGATATAAGACCGCTAGGTTTCCTCAGCTCCATTTCTGTCAATTACATCAAAGTCGAACTCTTGAAGAGCAAACCCATCGGAGCAATCTCGCCTTAGAATCTTACTATTGTAAGAGATATTACTTGAGGGCGGAATGATCCTATACACAGTGCATTTGTTCATACAGACAAGGTAAGAATCATTAATTTTTCGAATGCGTACCCAACTGCAAACACTTCTTTTTCCGTCGTGGGGTAACGTGATTCCTCCGCCTCATTCATTGTTTTACTTGCATAGTTATTTAGTAGGCATGAAAATGTTTCTCATGACGTTGTCCCAAGAACTGGCACCTAAGGCGAAATCGATTGCATCGCACATAAGTTCAAATGGTTCTTCCAGTCTGGGGCAATTAGGATGGATGCCTCGGTTAGATGTTCTTTTTGAGATTGTTAAATGCTTCAATGAACTCTTTGGAGAAATAAAACGGAGTCCTTTTTCAAGCAAAATGGGTCATGGGACGGGCTATTTTTGAGAAATTTCTGGATGAATTTCATAAAACCCGCATTCCCAAGAAAAACTACGGACACCTTTTTACAGTAGTCGGGTAGGGAGATTGCGATAACGTCAATCTTAGCTCGATCGTACCTCATTTCCCGACTTGGAGATTTTATGGTCCAATAACAATGCCCTTCTTTAACCAAGAAATGGCTTTCCTCCCAGTTTAGAGCTAAATTGGTTCTTCACAACCCGCTTAAAGCACTTTTCCAAATGGGTTTAGACATGTAGAGAAAGAACTTCTCCAAAAACCAAAAAGTCATACATAAAACACATCCATCTTCTTATTTTCTTTTTCGATCATGTCGTGGAATATTGCCATCATAACATCTCTTGGAAAGTGTTAGCCTGGAATGCAATTGCAGAATGGCCAAAGGGCATGCGGCGGTAGGCAAAGGTTCCGTATGGGCAAGTAAATGTTGTCTTTTCCTGATCAATTTGGGTCCGATGGGTATTTGAAAATATCCTGAGAAACCATCGAGAAAACAATAGTATTCATTTCCCCGCAAGCCTCGTCGAGCATTTTGGTCCATGAATGAGTGGAAAGTGTCTTATTCCGAGTTGGCATTCAAATCAACTTCTTCGGTAGTTCAGAAGCATAACCCGCCATCCCACGTAACTAATCGAGTTTGGATCAACTCATTTTGCTCATCCTCAACTACGGTAAAACCGCCTTTCCTTTGGTACACAGTCTAATACCGGGCTTAACCCAGGGACTAATCCGAGCGTGGGGTAAATAAATCAGCGTCAATATGTTTTTCAAACTTCTTTTTAAGACTATCGTGGATTTTTAGGGTTGTACCACCCTATCTCTGATGTTGAACCCGCTGTGTGTAGACCTCTTCCATTAGAATTTGTGAGTACAAAATTCTTCGGGTTAATACCCTCTGATATCGGTAGAGTTTACAAGCATGACCTCGCTTAGGTGGGACTGCCAACGACACTTTATGATATCGGCATTATTTCCCCGATTACTCAAATCTTTAGCAATTAAGACTAGTAACTTGTTGTTACCCGACCTCTAAAGAATAGCATATTCGAGGTGGGGAGGTAAGTTCCTTAGAGCTCAATCTCGGGAGGTTTCATTAATGATGTTTCATTTGGTTTTGAGCTTCAACAAATCTTACGTCCTTTTCTAACCCTAGAAAATAATATTAGCAATGGTAGGAGTGGTGATAAGGGGCTTCAACTATTTAAGGGATAGCCAAGAAGAAGAATGTCCTCCTCGGGATCAACAATTCGCATCAATAAATTCTGATTTATACGAAGTATCAGAAAGTCAGTCCTCATTTCTTCAAGAATGAAATCACTACCCTCGAATTGAGTGAGGGTGGGAGAGTTGGTATCAACAATTGGTTATCAAAGGAAGATTGGAATTGTCCCATTTGCTATACTTGCCCGAGAAACATATAAACTCTTGAGAATATTCTCACAACGCTATATCAATAAAGTCGACCCTTGTTTAACTGATTCTAGGGCATTGTAGGGAGAATTTTCGTATCTCCCCACTTGAAGAGACACGGATTGTCCATACATGTCTTAAGGTCACCTCCTCACCGTGAATCAAAGTCAAGGACTCTTAGACGTTCCATAATAAAAATGGATCTTTTCCTAAAATCAACATAGGGACTACTCTGGGTCGGCATCATAGTCAACAACCACAAAAATCAGCTGGAAAGTAGAAGTTCCACCTTCACAAAAACATACTTCTTCTGTCTATGCAGGTGGGAGTGAGAAGTTGATACGGGTCTGGTGAACACTTAACATCGAGTATCATCATAGTTTTGGTCAACCCTTTGGAGATTAAAGCTTTTCAAAATTGAGATGTGGCATTAATTTATGCATGCGCCGAGATCGGCAGGCTAAGCAATCATCTAGACTCTGGAAGAATCACCACGGAATCAGAAATCTACCCCTGAGTCTCCTAATTTCTCCGGGAAATATCTTTAGGATGACTAGCCGAGCAATTTTCATTAACCGGTGTTATTGTTTAATTCCAAGATTTTGTCTTTGTGATTAAAAAAGCTTTCAGGAACATTTGGTGCAAAACTAAAAAAACCTTAGGCATAGTGCAGGAAGCATCCCGCGAGCTTTAGCTCGAATGTGGAGATTTCGAAAAATTCCATAAATTTCAAAAAGGCTAAAAAAGAGGGTCTCCTTTTCGCGGACTTTCCTCCTTAGGTTACCCTATATGGATAAGGTAAAAGTCTTTTTGGTTCTAGGCATGACAACTGTTCATCAGTTTGGACTATCTGAGGTTGGGAACGTATTTGTACTCCGTTAGGAAGCAGCCGGTGTCCTTTTGTCCACCTCAGTTTCAACTTCCATCCACCAGAGGGAATTTAGAGGTCGCATCATAAGAAACACAGACACACGCTTCTAGTGGTGACAGCTATTTACTCAATTCACCCTTCGAGTTAGCAATGGTATTGCTAGGAAAGAGAACCCGAACTTGAAGTATAAGCTTGGTTTAGAAAATACGATTTTGTTGAATGCAAGTCATTATGTTGGACATTTGTTTTGCATGGTTATAAGCATAACTGCATCATTAGCCTTGACATAAAGCTCTTCAAAATCAGTTTTTGACACACCCGAAAAGCTATGATGAGCGGAGGCTTGGTAAGCTGGTGTTGATTAACCGGGGGGTTTAGAATTACATTGGATGCTTTTGTTGAAACCTGGGAAGTCACGTTGGATTGACCGCCATGGTTGTAAGCCATGTTACCCACCCACAATACGGTTTAATGATTTTGGTTCTAACGATTCTGATTGTTAGCTAGTGCTGCAGTATTGCATTGGGAGGAAAACCGGGTGGTCTGATTTGGTTCGCCATACAGGTTGCGGACCGGTAACACGGAATTTCCTTGGTTCTGAAAATTGCTAGCGGCTAAGCTTGCGAGACTTATTCTTGGATATTATCCTCGGTAATTGATGCTATCGGTAGCACGGAAGACGAATTACGATATGAGTGGCACCAACCAGCAGGTAACAAACAACTTTGCTCAACCGTTTTAACTGGGAATGAGGAGCTGGAACTGGAGGATATCCTGCTTAATTCGAGAAGTGAGCCTAACCATGTCTTTCAAATTCAGCAACATCGGGAGATACTCCGGAAGGTGGAAAGTGCTCGTACTCGCTTTAGCAATAATTGCTTTGCTTCGGGAGACAACTTTGGATTTGCTCTCAATGATGCTTGAGCAATCAGCGGGGAGGTATGGACTGGGTGGACAGTGTCATCCCAAAATTGTCTAAAAAGTAAACCACCCCCTACAGGCGGAGTATCAAAGCGTGCATAGATCCTTAAACATAAAGGCAATTAACAAATGTCACAAGTTTGGGGAAGAAGCTCCGCGAAACCATGATGTGGACAAGCTCGTAGAAGATCTTTTGAATACGATCCTCAAGAACCAATCACTAAACACACACAAACTTTGTGAAGAAATGGTAATTTCGTTCCGAAGGAATTGATCGTAATAGAAGGAGTGAAAAACTGATTGAAGAATTATTCAACGGGTCAACACCATGATTGAATTATCGAAGGGCGGTTCTACTTTTCAAGCCCATAAAAACGCGAGCTTCGAAGCCCCAACCAACGAGAGATAAAGGAACAAGCATTAACTGTAATTGATGGTGGTCGGACAATTAGGGAATATCTCAGAGTAGAGGTGATTTATTATAAAGAAGTAACGGATGTGGGCATGTGTGTCGCTCTATATGTCATATCCGAAGAACTCTGCTTGTTCTGTACAATAGAATAGTAACCCATGCTTGATCATCAAAAATTTGCTGCCGCCAGCTCGATTTCAGGAATCAACCATTGCGTCCAAATAACGGTAAAATCCCTCGGTAAAGGAAAGAAAGCCTCTGTGAAGAGCAATTCTGTCTGCCAATAGTAATATTATCAAGCAATCGAATAAAAACTATGTGGGAGTTCAACAAGGATCGGAGGAACATGTTTTTGATGTAGTTGTTGTTGAGCGTAAGATACGGAGCTTGAGAAAACAAATTGACACAATTGCAACATAAAATATAGCAGAACACGAAGAGAATTTGTTTTACATTTATTCACGAATCTATTTTAAACGGACAGGGAAACAAAACTAGACAACTTGAACCCCAAATAAAAAAACATACAGAAAACTCACAGCAGTAGCACCCAAAAAGCAAAACAATATCAGGTGTACGAAGGAGTAGGAATAGCGCAACTTATTTCACCCCTTTTCGGTCGTAGTTCCTTGGAACAAACCCTTGCCAACTTAACCCACTTTATATTTGTATTTTCTTTTTTAGAAATGAGCCGAACCTACGTACAACGACACAATTGGTTAAGTTTTAAATCATTATGCATTATCAGAAGTATATAGAAGGACAATTTGTATTGTTCCACACGTTAGGAACAATTGATAAATTTGGAGTTTATTTTATTTATATATTTTTATGGACAATTTTTTATATTTTTGATTTTTCTTTGGCTTTTGTATGATAATTATACTAAAAAAAAATTTTGAAAAATATTTTTGTACTTTTTATGTTTTTGTAGAAGAAAATATTCACAGGTTCAAAGACAAACTGTCAAACGTAACGATATTCTTGCTCAGCCTCCCCGGCAACGGCGCCAAAATTTGACTCGCACAAACTCACACCTTAAAATCTATCTATATATAATATAAACACAACAAAGGATCAGAATCCGCGAGATCAAGAAAACCGGAAGCAGTATAGAGTGTTCCCGGGTCGTTATGTCCCAACGAGGCTAGAGATGGAAAATCGAAACACGATTGATGATTTGTGTTTGAATATGACAAGGATAAGAATATGATTGGGCACTAAACCTAATGGGCAAATTCATCCAAAGATAAGCAAGATAAATGAACTAGGACAAACGTAAAAGCTAGAAATGGTACAAACACTTAAAACTTTTAAAGTTAAAACTTAAATAAGCTCAAATACCCTTAAAACAAATCAAATAAACTAAACTAACTCTAAATAGGCAAATACAAAAAGTAATTAAGCTAAATTAAATAAGATAAACACAGCAGTACTAACAACAGTACTAACAGTATTAACCACCAGTACTAACTTGGAGTTAGTACTGCTAGGCTAAAGTTAGTAACAGCTTAAAGCTCGAGAAGTTAAGTACTACTACTTAGCTAACAAGACTTAAGAATAATAAAATAAGCAAACAATACTAAACAGAAGTTCACCAACCTTTAATAAGCACTTAGCAATTAATGCGAAAAAAGATACAACTAGCAATAGCCAACTAAAATAATAATAAGAGCTAAAAAGCTAAAACTGAGTACACAATTTAAGAAAAAACTACATTAAGAAGAAAAAAGGAAAATAAACTTAAATAAGCTTATCCCTAAAGAAAGTAAAGGAAAATGGTTTAATCTACTCTAAAAGGCTAAGGAAATCTTAAATAAGCAGAAATTATAAGCTGATAAGCTGAGTTGAGCAACCAGTACTAACAGTTAAGACTAACAGTACTAACTTGGAGTTAGTACTGGTAGTGAGTTACAGATAAGGCTGATAAAAAGAGACCTGCCATTACTAACAAAGAGATAGTACTCCAGCTAAGCTGCGAGTTGAGATTAAAATATTCATAATACTGTTCCTAAAAAGAACGTAGCAGTTACTAACTATAGAGTTAGATACATCTTGATTCACAACACGAGCCTTTAACTATTTACCAAAAATCAATATTATTTCAAACAAATGTAAAAACATATATCAAAAAAAAAATTACAACACATATAAGCAATTTCAATCCAAATAAGGCACATTAAATTAAGCATTAATTAGTCTAGCAGCATAAACTAAAAACAAACAAAGTGTTGAACAATGAACTAAACAATGAACCAGCAATAAAATAAGTAAAGTAAGAAAAAGGAGAGACCTTTACAAACACCCTTAAAGCGATCAAACAAAGATGGCTAATCAACAATCTACAAGTATCTAACCTATGTAGAAAACAAGTTAGTAAAGAGTCACCAATAAGCCCAAACCAGATCTGGCTTAATCACCATAAAAACAATAAAGTCTGTGATATATATTGAAGTGATTGGTATCATTATCTCTTTACAACTAAAACTTATTATTAAGAGTTTACTTGTAAAGTGCAAGACATTATAAATCAAGCAGTAATGATAATTCTATTTGAACACAAAACAATATGAATAAGAAACTTAACACTGGTAATTGATTTAAAAAACATCAAACCTATGCATTAAATTTTGAAAAGTGTTACAAAGCAGTGAAATAAAAGCTTGAAAATAACATTGAAAATAAGCTAAGAAATAAAAACTAAAAACTAGATTAAACTAAGTAGCCTCAAAGCTAACAAAAAAAGCTCTATTTATAGCCGAAGTCATTGAACTTTTGCAATGCTAATGATGACTTCTTTCATGTAAGATAAAAACAAAGATATGACTTGCTGTGAGAGGAGAAGACAAAAGGCAAATACCCATGCCTTTGTAATTCATTTCAGAGCTTCTTTGCTAGACCAACTCAGCCATCGAAATTGCTTGAGTTGAGATGAGAGGAATGCCAACACGGACATTAATAATAACAGCTGGGGGGAATAGTAGGTGTGGAGTAGAAATGAATTTGGACTAGTGGAGAGAAGTGGTTTTGAGAAGGAGAAAAGTAAGGGAGCGACCACCAAGTTGTACCGTTGGTTGTTGTTGGGCTGGTAAATAAGACTTTTTGTGGAAGTAGGGCAGTTTGAGCGGAATCCCCTGAAAGTCCCTACTAAAACATGTAAAATGTGAAATCTCTTGCCCGATATTGGCAATGTTTAGGCCCTTGTCTTTTTAATCTTTGTTTGTAATACAACTTTAGGCTTTGGCCAGTTTAAAGGAAAAGAAATTAGATTCGTAAGCTCCCAACAAAGTTGTATTTTCAATCATGCGGCAATGAATGACTTATAGAACCTTTAGACTTGCTTGGTCCTTTCCATCCCCGTGCTTGGATTAGTTTTGCTTTTTTAATGGCTTTCCCTTTTTGCTCCTTTTTTCCCTTGAATATAGCCGATTCCCTGCTCAATACAAAAGATAAACAATAACCAATACAAAGTAATTTTTGGTAGGTACGGTTTTTAGTCGTTTAAGTTCGTTTATAGTGGAAAATGGTATGTGTAATTAAGCACATACCAGAGTGACATATCAGTAGAAGCAAATATTTATATCAATCACTACAAAGATTATGTACAGTTAGATGTCCCTTTGCCTTCTTTCCGAGTGAATTAATGTAGGATCAACAACACCTTTTAGAGAACTTTTTGGAGTAGTTAGAACGATGATAACCAAATCATACCCAATCCCGTGAAGCATTGCGTTTAACCTAAAAAAATGGCTTTATATTCCTTCTTCAGCTTATACACATGGTTATGATTATCTTGATCTACAAATCTATCTGGTTGACTGACGTAGACCTCTTCACGAAGTATACCGTTTAAGATGCATTCATGACATCCAGAATGATAGACTATCAAGTTTTCTTGTGAGCGACATAATGCAATAAATATTCTTAAAGCCTGCTATCGAGCAAAACACGGATGCAAAAAATTCTTTAGATTCTATTCGCCCTATCCCTACAATTTCTTGACGATATCCCCTTGCAATATCCAACCTCGCCCTATGTTTTTTTAAACACCTCCGAAGCCTCTCTAATTTAACCTTGAGAAATCCACTTCAAGAGTGATTATCATGACAACAATCTGGACGAGGTACTAAGCTCCCATACTTCAAGAACGTTCAAACTCATTAAGTTAATACTTCATACATAGCTTCGATCTAACAGGATTCTTTTAAAGCTTCTTTGTAATTCTTTGGTTTAACGGAAGCGAGGAAAGCATCGAAGTATCAAAGATCAATGGCTTTGTATTTTATGTAAGATGCTGTCTTGCGTTAAGCAGACAGAAGCGTCAAGACAAGGATTTCTAATGACATATTAGCGGGAGATCCTTGGATTGCCATTCATTCCTAAGATGTTCAAGTGGTTGTTTGACTGAAGTGCACATTAATTGGAAAAACATCCCTTGAAGAAGATTCTAATTCTGAAATTGGATTACATGGTGAAGTTGCAACACAAAGAAGGGAACATTATCTAAGTTGAGCAACATCACAATATCAAATGCAAAACACCTATCTTCAACACCAAGGATAACTAGATGATTGTGTTTTGTGAGGTGTCTTTAGAGTAGTAGCTTGGGTGATGATAGGTGCATCTGAACAATAGTATATTTGAGGAAGGATGTACCGGTTTGAATCAGCAGGGTTTTCAGGAGCAAACAACTTCATGAACTAGAGAAGTAACACTACTAGGGTGGAGAATGAAGTAATCGGGGGAGCGGAGGAGGAGGGGGGGGGGAGTAGAGGGAACAAAGTATGCGCTAGTCCTTCATTGTTGGTGGGACATTACGGATGTTAAAGAGAGGGAGGTTTTGGTCAAAACTAAACTTAGTGTATCCAGAGTCATGAGTTTAAGGTCCGGGTCCTGAACTGAATTGTTTAGAAAGACCAAAGTAAAGATAGTAAGCTTATCAAAGTCAAACATGAATGTTTCAAATGATTGAGACGGGACCTAGCCTCCATGTTGGTTTTTTTAGATTGAAAACCATCTATGGCAGGAGCATAACGACGAAAGATTTCCAATATCTACTTTAGGATTTCTAACAAGCCAAGATCTCACTATACATTGGTGGGGTAGCAGATAGAGCACTAGCAAAGACATAAAGATAACGAATAAGTAGGTTTCCAATCCTGTTATGAGAGAATCTTCATATTGGGAATTGTTGGACGTTTAATGGATTAAGATTTGGTTTTATGTATATCAAGTTGTCGCAATTGCTTTATGCCCACATGAGAAATAAAGGTGCATATGAGAATCTCAACATTGTTCAGTATAAGCTATCTACATAAAGATTCGGATTCCGTCTTACAGCGACAAATACCACAGCTGTTCTGTTTTGTGGAGAGCGAAGGCAATCCAGATGTTTTGGTGTAAAAATCCTTACAATCTTCAAATGTCAGCTCTCAGGGTTTGAATGACAAACTTGTGCCCTTATTTGTTCTAATACCTTTATAGACTGATTGCATTGAGACGAAAACTTCTGAATTCAATTTGAGAGAAAATTTAATCATGACTCAAGAACATTCAACATTTGATCGTAGAAAAATTTAACCCAATAAACTGAGAGTAAACATCAACAATAACCAGTAAGTATATATACACAGTACCACTTCGATACATTGATCCTCATTGGCCCGCATAGGACCATGGCAGCAAGAATAGAGCGTTTCCTATGAATTGATCCTTAAACTTATCGGTTTGTGACTGTGGCATTCTTTGCTCTTCCCTAGAGGCATAGGCGGAACATTAAGTGAACAATTATGAAACTTTTTAATTTGGGCTAGTACCCACGATGCAAACTCCAGATAGTACCATGATTTTATTAGCCTTTGAGATGATAGATAACCAATTGTCATAAAGATAAAAATATTTGGATTGAACATCTAAATTCTCAACCTCACATGTTTTTGCCTTTTCAAACTCTAAATAAGTTTCCTCAAATATTTAGCAATTGACACAGTCTTTTATTGCGTCAAGCTTAGCCTTCCATTCATTTATAATTTGAAAAATTCTGGAATTCAAAGGAGCACTTTAGTTGTTAAATGATCTGTTAGTTCAGAAAACATAAGCCATCATCTTTTTCATTTATATGATAGTAACAATATAAGTTTAAGATTAGCACCTACCGATTTTAAAGAAGAAAAAAGTCTGAACATTTGAGTACAACTTCGTCAATTTTTTTTCAACCATGTGTTCCTTTTTGGGCAAAGCTCAGCCTAATCAGAACACATAGAAACATATCATTATATTCAATAACAAAACTACATGTTGTATTTCAAGACGATATATGCAATTTAGCAGAGAAAACAAAGTTCACCAACAAAACAAATTGAACTGATAGCTTCAGATAAGTGATCATTTTCCTGCTCTAATCGCTTAATTTCAAAATTATGATTCACAAGAGATTTATTATTTGTAGGTAAGACGTTGATATGTACAAAATTAGCATGCATCCATAGCAATATTCAAAAAACTTCTAGGAAAAATGACTATGGTCCAAGAATCGATATCAATATATCCAGAAAAGTTCTTCCATTTGAATATTAAATATTACTTATGGTCTACAGAAACACAGTTTAGACCGAAAGCAGCTTTCATTTGTACTAAAAAAAAAACCGTATTCCCAAACCGCCCACTTTTCATTACAGATCACTAAGCCTGCGAAAGACCATAATTCCCAAAACTTTAAAATGATGCTCTGACAAAAGAAATTTTAAACATGGAATAACTATCTTCTTTAAAACCGTTTGGTATGTTTCAAAACCATAGTGAACCACTACAAATTATTGCATTATGAAGATAGGTTCTTTACAATTCAACATTCACCAAACCACCTATGTCAAAATCTGGGAAAGAAAAGGTGTGATTTAATTAGTATCTGAAGACTTGTAATTTTACCAAACATATCTTAGGAAGTACATTAGGTACCTCAATTTCACTGGTGTTTGTGAGACAACAGAGTTGTTCAGACTTTAGGGTATGAAAGCAGCTTAACCAGAAAGCTTGTTTCAGTTCAACAATTGCCTTGAGTGGAACACAACATAAACCACAATCCTTACCAGAATAAATAAAACCACATTCTTGGAATAATGAAATAAGTGAAAAAAAAAAAAATCCTTCACTTTAAAAGATTGGGTGATATTTAGTTTTGCAAGCATTTTTACTCGACTACACTCACTAAAATCAAAGTCACACTTCTTACAATCAACCCATAAATTCACATCATGTTAACAAAGATCACACAAAAACCATTCAACAATGGTGTGGCATAATATCCGCTGAGCTTTCTAAAAAAAAACGGAATTATGATAACCAAAGAGTTTGTTTGTGCGTGTACAACCTAAAAAACTTTGTGGTTTTCTAAGCATGTTGACAACGTATACCCCACCGCAGATTGACATCCACTTTGTAGACAGAATTAACCAGTTCCTATAAATTTCTATTTTCTCAAATCAATTTTCTTTAATCCAGTATTATTACCTAATTTTGACATTTGGATTTCAGTCTTAATTAATGAAACAGTAAATGTTTTCAAAAGCAATTCTTTTCCTTGACTTTTTTAGAAAGAGACAGTTTAAGTGAGTACAATATCTTGCTTCAGTGCATTCCCTATTTCTGAATAAACAGTCATGCACATACATTAGTGAAATCAATAAAATATTATTCCACAGTACTGGTTACAAATAAAACATTAGATTCTTTGTTTAAAAGTTTGACTCGTTCCTTATATCTTATCAAGCTCAGGGGTATAAAAGATTCATTTAAACAGTTGTTTTTGTTTCTTGATTAACCTTATCCCAATTAGTTACATGATTAGACATAATGTTCACAGAACAATCTGTTCAATACATAGATATTATCATAGAAGCTTTGTTGTGGTCAAACAGTGTTAGTAACAATGAACACCGCGCATGTTGAGTTTCTTGCAAGATTATAAACGAAAAAAGAATGATATAACAATCACTTGTTATCTTATTAACTGGATAATCAACGATAGGTTTTTGAAATTCAAAAATACTAAGGCATCATCATTCACACATTGATAAATTTCAGGAATGTGTAATCACTCAGAGAGGACTGTCTGAACCGCATTGAAGATCGGACATTTAGAACCAGACTTTTATTGCAAAGAGATAGTCCAATCTCAAGTACGGGAAGGTCATAAGCAATCTAGATCATCAGGATCTAAGTAGTAACAATATGTGGGATTTGTCATGTAGTATCTGACATCGTCAGCAAACTACAAACAGATCAGCTAAAAATGCTAACTGCTCCTCACCCAATACCTAACCAGATTCCTGTCCTTGAACCAGCAACATCTTTTTTTTAACCATGCTGAATTCCTTGGCAACTTAGGCTGAGTGCATTGCCTTGCCATATGCCCTTCCCCCTGACAATTGTAACACTTAACAACCCCTTGCTTGACCTGCAACATTATTTCCCCTAGAGCTTGTAGCATTTCCCTTATTCCCTGTACTAGTAAAACTCTGACCCTGTCTCCCTTAAACTTGTTGAACAGTAACCCTGCCATCTTGAATGGTAGCTTGGTTTCTTGGATTAGAAGATGTTCTGAGTTGGTTGTTGGATAATAAGGAATGACGTAGAATGCCATCACAGGATGTGAGATAAATGCCATTGCTTTGTTAAGGCAAGCAATTGGATCATCACCTGGAAGAAATCATGGAACAACAAGTCTTGAGTCAAGTTGGGGAAACTCAACTTGTAGTTGTTGTGAAATTAGAGGGGTATGATATGCATTTTGAGGAACTGATGGTGGTGTCTGATTGAGTTGGGTCTAGAATGGATGTTGGTATTGTTGTGGATGATGAGGTGCTTCATAAGTTGATAAGTATGGTTAGATGAAGGATTGATACATATTTAGAAGGGCGAATTGATGATAGTCATATCCGAAGATGTGGATACTGAGTGACATTTAACTGAGTTTGATAGTTAGAAAAACCATTGCTAAAAAATGATCCAGATATCTTTCCACAGCACCATTCATTCTTCATTTGCATACCACTCATGACTCAAGATATGCATACAACTGATCAAAGTTGGTATTATACATGTTCTTTTCTAGCGTTATGAACATCTGAGTCTAAATACAAAATAACCTTGCTCTATTCGGTTGAGAAAGCTATCAGAAATTTTGGTAATTACTTTAACTAATACTGCAAGTTGTCATGACCAAAATGGAGCTTGTGACATAACTTAAATGGAGTTAAATAAAACTGCAAGTAATACTCTTAAAGTTAACACCTTTGATTGAAGTAAACATGTCAAACTCATTGTACAGTTTACATTTACGTTCTTGATATGACAGTTCAGTGCCTTGCATAAGTAACTTGACTCTATCCCAGATATCTTTAGCCGTCTGACAGTGGTCGACAAGTGCATACACATCAGGTGGGAGACCTTGAAGAACAATGTTAGTTGCTTGAACATCACAGTCATCTTGAAGCTGTTCTTGTTCAGTGAGTTTTGCATATTTCTTGTTTCGAATTTGACCATTTTCTTCAACAATTAGTATAAACTAAGTAGGTCATTAGTGAAATCATTAGATTCAATCATACATTTAACCCAAGTTATAAAGTATCCTATTCAGAGTATAAGCAACAAACGACTACTGGCCATGAGTTATACATTGACTTATCAAGCATAGGAAGGACTGTTCTCAAGCACCATCTAACCAATCAAAAGTTCCGCTAAAGAAGTATCATTTTCAATTGAATATTAAATTGAAAAGATAAAAGGATCGATGTGATCATATCATGATTAGAGTTAAAGTTTTAAAGTGTCTGTTATTTGATAAGTGACAAGTGTAAAGAATAAGTAATGTCATGGGATTATTACAAAACTAGAATAAAACCGAGAAAAATAATTGAATATTTCTGCGGGTTTATTACAAATCAAAACAGAAAGTAAACCGTGAAATAGAGTATTCTTGTATTTTTGACAAAAGTGCTAAATACGTTAAGATACAAAAAAACGATTTGGCAAAATCCTGCTAACAGAAACTATGACAAATTTTTGGATAATCTAAAAGAACATGGCCTTAAATCAGTATTAAACACCAAAGGTGGCAAAAATCGAGTTCACGTACAAAAATGTGGTCAAAATCGGTATTGTCACAAAAGTGGCAAAAATCAGTGTCACAAAGAAGGCAAAATCGATTGACGCAAACAAAGATGTACAAAATCGGTTAACACCAAGTTGTCCAAAATGCGGTGAACTCCCAAGTGTCAAAATCGGCTATGCACAAAAAGTGGCAAAATCAGTAGAATTAAAGTAGGCAAAAAATTTCGGTGACAAATTAACGTATAAAATCCGTAAAAACCAAAGAAACAAACTTTTTTCAAATCACATAAAAAGACACAGTTACTTTTAAGTGACATTTGTGTCTGAATTCTCATTTGTACAAACTATAAAGTATACTTACAAGCTACAACAGAACCCTAAAAAAACTACAAAACAAACTAATAAGTATTTTAAAAAGCACCCCAAATTTATATCCTCTTCAGTTGAAAAGTAAAAAGAAATAAAACACAAACCAAAACACACTTTATAATATAAAAGAGAAATTCACAAAAAACGCACAAAAAACACACACAAAATAGCCCCATGGCGACTAAAAAACTAAATATGTTAGAATAAACACAGTAAATCATAATCACAACACACAAGTCTAACAAGGAAATCTTAGAGAGGAAGAAAGAGTGGTATGTGAACACTACTAGAGAGAAGAAACAAGAAGAGAGAATATTAGATAATGAAATGATCCAACAACCTACTCTCCAAGGCATGAGAGGGTATTTTATAATGAGTAACCATGGCCGACATAGGCTATAACAAACTTATTACAAACAATTAAAGCTACGGAGCAAACGAGATACATTTTAGGAGTGACCGAGTCTTTTTCGTATTTCTAACACTGGGCTTATATTTTTTTAACCCACAAAACAAACACCCTTTTCTTCTCCACACCAGCGACGAACAAAAGAAAAACCACCCACACCTTAAAATCTTCCATTAAAACACAAATTGAAGGTGCAATCAACATCAATTATCATCCTAAACATCATACACATCAATAATTGTAAGTTATTTCATCATTTTTCTTCTTAATTTGTGTCTAGGATTCAATTGAACACAAAATCAAAAATGAGGGGTTTTCATTTTTTTCAAGTGTTTATGTGCAATTAACACTAGGATAACATAATGTATAACTATTATGCTTCCCGTAGACGTAGGATTTGCATAATTGAGTGTGCTTGGAAAATTAATTTTTTCATGAACAAAACCCCAATTTATTTTCAAAAATTTCTCACGTTAGGAATCTCATAAAAATGTTCTAATGCATTGTTAATACATTTCAAAAGCATTTTTGCACTCATGCATAATGATCTCATGGCCATTGATTGAGATATATAATCAATATATATTTTCGACGCGTTTGGATGAGCAAAAGTAAATCAAGGATTGCATTTTGTGGTTAACTCATAAGATTTTTGTTTAGATGTCGGATTCAAACGCAATCCACACTTGTAGCCTCTAATGGCATACAGTAGAACGAAACACTATCAACAAAACAACATATTTTATTTTGACATTGTGTAAATTTTTTCTAGTTTATGTGTATGAATAGGAGTAGAATTCCCATGTTGTGACTTGCATCTGACCACAAAAACACTCATGACTATATTCCTACTCTTTCCAATGAATACAATCAACCTTTGATAAATGCTTTCCTATTTATTGAAAATCGTTACATTCATGAGGGTCGAGTTGTGGATCAACTATATGATGATATGACCTGTCTTAATACAATGTTTGGGTTTATTAATTTTGATTGTCTCCTCAAAATAAATAAGCAAATCGTTTCCCGGTTCATTCTAGAGCTCTATAGTCAATTCTGACTTTCCTATAATGAGGAGGGTCACATGTTGGTCGAATTTACCATTCAAAACAAGTTCTTTTCTTACACTCTTAAAGATTTCGGTCTAATCCTCTGTATTCCTACTGATGGTCAATGTTCATTTATACTAAAAATGTCACAAACGAATAATTAGAACCTTTAGCATGACCACTCAAAGGAGGAATCGTTATCGAAACGTACCTCTTCCGATACTACCCGAAGAAATCAACCTACATCCCACTCCATCAAGAGAGAAACCCTTTAACCCATATCTACCATGGAAAAATTGTTAAAACCGAATCAACTATAGAAGAATGAACTACTATTGTGTTTGTTTAGGGATACATAACTAACTCCTTTTACAACCTATCAACTAAAAGAAGAAAAGGTGAAGCTTCTTCTTGTAAGCTTCACAAAAGTGCGCAAGACTGAGTAACATTATAACATATCAATCTTCGTCTTTATAGGACCAGTACTATATCATTTCACTTGACCATACTAAGAATCAAAGATAACAAATAAGGAAGAAAAGAGATAAGGGTTTAGAGAGAGAACAAGAAAGAGAAAGGAAAGATAGGAGGATTGGATTATTCAAGTGTTAGGAGAAAATTACTAATGAACAACCAACCATTCTCCATGTGTGGAGAGGGGGTCTTATAGTTCTAGTAAAATTCCAAGGAAATAGAAATGGGTCAGGCTTGGGTTTTGGTTGGGCTAAAGCCCACAACACATACAATATTAGATTACATAGTGAGCCCGATACGCGTTACTAGCCTATTACAATGTAGATTAATTAATGACTGATACTTGTTAAGTGTATAACCGAAGCTTCCATGTTTGACTTAATATTTTGAGGCTAACAATTTCCCCCGAAGCGAGGTCATTCAACCCTTTGAACTTTGAGCTCTTTGAGATTGTAATGTTGTTATGCTCTTGAATTTTGGTCTTACTCTTGGTCTTTATCGTTGTTGAAGGCCGTCCGTATCCTTGTACATGGCTGTTTGATCTTTTGATCTTGAACCTTTGTTTTATAGCCTTTGCGACTTGGACCTTTAGTTCCGAGATACATTTAAATCTTTTCCTTGTTTGTCTTTGTCATCTTCGCCGTCTTGCGATCTTGTGTCTTGACCAACATGCTCATACTTTGCATCATCATGAAAGATTGCTAACAATTTCCCTTGACAATCTTTATCTTGATATCTTTAAGGAAGATCTTGAATATCAGAGTTGCGGAAGTCTTTATCTTTGATTGATCTTTAGCTTTCTTGATTCTTGAATCTTAATGCTTATAGTATGTCTTTGTAGCTTGAGCATGAGCATGTTTGTAACGAATTTACAGTTGCGTGGAATGAAGGTCGAGTTACTCCATCCCCCCCCCCCGTCATTATCAACATTGAATTGTAGTGATAAACATCAAGATATAGACAAATCTTGTCTTGTCATTCATGCCAACGTAAAGTTTCAGGAACTTTAACCTCTGGTTTCTGTGAATGACCATTTTACAGTATAAGTACTGTACTATGTGATAATGTAGATTCGGAAGTAGTAGTGGTAACCTCATTGTCAGGGGTTTCTAGGCTGTACTAGCTTGTTTCTCATTACCAAAGTAACATCTCAAAGCACATAACAATAATCAAACAGAACATGAAAATCAAAAAAAAAAAATCATGAACATAAAAACAAAAAAACAACATGACAAAAATAACAAGAGAAATAAATCAAAAAAAAACAAGTCATAAACAAAAAATAACAACAGAACAAATCAGCAAGCCAACCCCCCCTAAAAACAGCCCTGCCCACATCGACACCCACGTATTCACAAAGATATCGCGCCAGACACACCAACCACCACCCCACCCCCCTCTACACTTTCCCAACCCCGCAGCAATCCCCCCCCCAGTTCTACACCCACCTTCTCCCCCACCCTACCCATAAACCATCCCCTCTCTAACCAACCCTCCCCCCACCCCTCCCCGCATCCATCCCCCCCAATCTCCCCCCACCACAACGCATCACCCCGCTACGGCCCCAAGCCACACCACCCCAGACCCCCCCCATCCTCCCCACCCCCCGCCTTACCATACATCCTCACTTAGCCCACGACCCCCCAAGCCCCCCCCATTGCCCTCCCCTCACCCCCACCCCCCTACACCCCAAATTCACCTCCAAGCCCACGCCCCTTCCCAGACCTCCTCAGCCCCGACATCCCCCCCTGCCCTCCCCCCGCACCCCCACCCCCCATCCTCCACCAGCCCCCCTCCACATCACCCCCCCAACCCCACACCCGCTCTATCCCCTCAATCCCCCCCCATCCCTCACTACCCAACACACCCGACACATCCGGCCCCTGCCACAACCCACCCACCACCAATATCACGCAACACCTAACTAACTCACACAACCATCAATCTACCACCCCAACCTAACCACTTCCCACCACTCTCACGCCTAAATCCCCCTCAATCTACCTAAAGCCACAAGCGCCCTTACCCATCCCACCGATGCTGAAAGTCATGCAGACACAGGACAGTCAATACACAAACGACACAAATCAAACACCACCCACGACAACCCAATTGCAAGATCAGGCCACAAACACCACGGCAACTAGCTAAAGCCACAAAGAAAACACTATAGATCAATGAATGTTTTGAACAACAAGTAAATCATCAGTAAATTATGAGAACCCTAAAGAATTTATAGAATGATAAACTACAAGGTCACTTAGCACTCAAATAGAAGCAAAATTGTAATATAGTGATCGGAGTGCAAGAGCAAGCCCGCCACCTTTAACAATATCAACAAACTTTGAGTGAGAAATTAAATAAGAAGTCGTGTTTAAACACCGAGACAAATGAGCACAAGAATAATATGATGAGAAACATAAAAGGCTGATGAAGGGTTTGTTAAGATCTCACTCGTAATAATATTAAGGTGGACGATTATGTCTTTCCTACAATACAGAATTCATCTATGTGTAAACTTAATAGCAAATTATGGTATGACCAAAATTTGATATACATGCTTTAATAAGTGAAGGAAGGGCAATCATTCTGTGCAAACTAATCCATAATTATCCTTACATATTCTTTTCATTACTTATCAACCCCTAACAATGTGTTTACTCAAGAGTAACCGTCCCCAAAATATACTAACACCTTTGTTATAATTGTTCCAGAGTTAAGCATACATGCTTAGTCAAAAATATTCCTCGTTTCTCATTCTTCTCACCAAATCATACCTAAATTACATCTATTGTCTATACTATTGAATTCCTTGGGGTAGATCCCACTGGTTTCTGGTTGGATTCAATAAAGACTAAATACTAACCTAACCACCTTATGACTCATAATCGTCGTGATTTTACATTGGTTGTTTGTGCGTATAGGGGTGGATCCGCAACCAAAAACTTTAAAAAACACTCAAAGTGCTTGAAATAAATCAAGAACCAAATAACACTAAAATGATGAGTTTCATATCTTTTTAACTCCCCTACACATGTGCATCGATATTTGAAATTGTTTCGCACATGACGGAAAGAGTTAGCACTTGAGTCTTGAAGATCACATTTATCTAGATCACATTTTAATCACAATAATTAAATACCCCCCCAATGGAAAATAAATAAATTCAGTTAGTATTTTCATAGCCAAAAGATAAAATGGACTTTATTCCTCTAGAAAATAGAGTGTGGGGATAAAGCTTGATTAAAGGCACAAATAAATATTAATGAAACAATCTTTTTTTATTGCTCCCTCTCAACAATATATGTGTGTTACCCTTTAGAAAATATGACACTTTTATGAAAATGATAAGGCACCACAAATATGTTGGGTTTTGGAGTTAAGATGCCTTGGTATAACACACATAGTATAAGTACTAGTATGCTAAACCGTCATCAGTGGACATTATCCAAAGATAAATGCAAGCATATATGAGCATACCCTAGTGCATAGTAATGTTTGAGAAATTAGCACACAATTTTTAAATGACACTGTATAGTTCTTGAAAACATGTGCTCAGTCTCCACGTGAGTTGACACTGAAGTACCACTTTCAAATCCACTGAATGTTTTGGATACAAAAAAAAAAATTTAACTATAAGATAGGTATTCCAACAACAATTAAAAGCATATTGGTTTTATAATCTTCAACACTCAAAACATTGGATCTAACACTTTTAAAAAGGATTCGACCTTTGAAAGTATCGTGAGTAGGGAGTGTTGAACACATAATTTTATGAAAAATTATGTTCAACGGTTTTAAACCAATGTTACTTGAGCTCTAAAGACTTTGAATGCCTTTGAATTGATGTTATTATTGTCACTCATAGTGCTCAGACAGTATATTATCTATTTCCTTGATAGGATAAAATGTACAACAAGTAGACGCACTTTCTTTAATATTTGAAAGAACTAGTCCTAAGCAGAAATTATACATAGAAGTCGTTGTCCCAGCAAGATTTTTTTTTGAAAAAATAATGCATCAGTGAATGAGAGATAATGTTTTCTCTTATTTATAAGATAAAGCTCACTGAAACGTACACTTTTCTTTTCTTTAAAGACCGAGTTGTGCACTGTTGTGTACACAAGTCATTGACTTGAGCTCAAAAACTTTATATGTTTTGTAAATAGCTCAAGACCGATGATGACATCAAATAACGTCACTTTTATAGCATCATTTATCCCATGTAAACAACCCATTTTATATAATTATTGCAAATAATTGTTACTTAATCATTTATATTTAAGAATTGCAGTAATTATGGAGTACTTGGTGAAGATTAGCAAAAAGGCACTCATTTTGGAGCATAAACGAAGAGTTCGAGAAAGTTTACTGATCTGACAGCCAATCTATACGATGTATCTAAGACTTTGACGAATTAAAAGACCATTGCCTGACTTTGAAGAATATGCCGTATCCACATCAACGATATGCCGTATATAATACTTTGGTCAACGAAGAAGAACCAACTGGTTTTACCCAATACGCAGTATCCATTAAGAAGATACGGCGTATCCGTGCCTACACTTCACAAGAAACCACGAAGAACTGAAAAGCTATACGCCGTATCCTAAATCAAGTATATGAAGATTCTAAAAGATATCAAACGTGGTCCTTACTCCAAGAAATCCCCAATACGCCGTATCTCATATAGCCCGATACGGTGTATCGATCAGTTTCCAGACTCTATAAATACAACACCCTAAACTCAGTTTTAGGTATGCAAGTGAAACTCTAAACCAACAAGTCGACCAAGAGACGAATGAAGGAGCATAAAAGGTCAAAAAAGAGCCTCAAGATCATAGGAAAACTCTTGTAATCTTCACGCAACCAATTACACATTCGGTTAAGGTTTCTTTTCTTTAATCGTTCATATAAAAACCGTTGATGTATTTTTACAAAAGACTAACGCAGATACCATAAAGGTATCAGCGGATGTTTAAAGAGATCTAAATGGTTTGTTTGTTTATTAATGATTGCATAACTTTAATCGTTGATTGGAGTGATATGTATGTTTAACAATTTATACTGTTTACGTGCATAAGTATGCGACCTAACATTCAATCTAGGGACTATTCCTACCTATATAATGCGTTGCAAAAATCTAAAGTCGACCAAGAGACGAATAAAGGATCCTAGAAGGCCAGAAAGAGCCTCAAGATCATAGGAAAACTCTTGTAATCTCTGCTCAACCGAATACGCGTTCGATTAAGGTTTCTTTATTTTAGTGAGCTTAGTTGAGCCATAAGGTGATCTTGGTATCAACGAGTACGTTCTTATTCCATTGGTAAGGACTCGGATAGTGGACTACTAGTATGTAAAGAGTCGTTAAACAGTAAGTGGGTAAAGTCTCCATGAGCTAGGGTTTAGTAAGAGCACCATTATTAATCTCCTAAGATAGATTATAATAAAAAATGCTTGCTTTATTTGGATGCGTCTAATTGTGACAGGATTCAACGTGTCTAGGTCTTAAGAAGAAGTACCGCCTAAGTCTAGGAAT